>PVIW01000645.1:349021-430166 GCA_004026585.1 Noctilio leporinus
TGGGAGGGGGGGTGGGGGGTGGGGGGGGTGCATGGGAGTCTCTTAGAATGCGCTTGCAAAAATCCAGTGAAATAACTGGATAGGAAACAAAGCCCTTCTCACTTTCTTCTCTGTATCAGATTGGCGGTGGGGCCTATGGGGAAGGTGGGCTAATACATCAGAGAATTCAAAGTGATGCAGGGGGAGGTGCAAGACCAAAGAGACCTATAAGGTATAGCTTGGGGAAGAAAGAGATTGAGTGGTCAGTGGACCCACTTGAAGTGGGCAGAAATTTGGGACTTGATTTGACTTGGTTTAGGGATCAACCTATTGGTTATATTAGGGAAAGAACCGTGATAAGTTAAAATTAGCCGCTAGGATTGATTGCTGGAACTGTATCTGTTATTTGTTGAGTCCGTGTCTCATCTGTTGAGAAGGGATCTGACGCTGACGGTATTTTCACATTTCAGCAAACCATGAAGGAGTGAGAAGCGGAAACTTGACCCAGCCATGGAATTTACTTTTTAATTTGAAACTCATTTTGAAATTGGTCTAAATCTGGCAAATTAAACGTGAAAGTATTGTATGGGGTGGGGTGGGGGGGTGGCAGTTGCATGAATGTGAGTGAATGAGTTATGTTGTTTATTATTTGTTTTACAAAATGCCAAGTTTTGGTCATCTGATCAAAACCTTAAATGATTCCATCTGCTAGAAATGAAATTTGGGTCTAATTTTTATTCTAGGTTTTAAATTATACATGAGACACAAAAGCTAGTGATTAAAAAATTAAAGCCATGAGATGTATGTTTATGCTTATTTGTATGTTTATATATATATGTATATTGTAGATAAAGTGAATTATAAATGTAAAATATTATTTATTTCTAATATTAAACTGTCTTAAACAAGTGCTCATATGAGAATCCTTAAAAATAGAATAGCCTAACCCAAATGGCTTTCAGACTCATATTATTCAGGAAGATATTTGATATTAAATTTTGAGTTGATTTGGTTATATAAGCATCTTTAAAATGATCAGCATTAAATAATGTTTTCATTCTACCTGGGTTTATTAGTCAAATAAGTTCATGTCATTTTTACAACATAGGTGTTGTAAACTTTGTCAGGAAGAAGAATAACTTGGTATGGTAAAATTTTCATAAGTAATCTAAACTTAATTGTTTCTCTCTCACATTGATGTTGCTCTCTGTTCTCTCTAGAAAGAAAAAAATGCCTTGCATGAGGATGAAAAATAAATAAATAAATAATGAAGTGCTGAGTACTTATATTTTAGTTGCCAGTAAAAATTAAGGTAAGTTGTCAGTAAAAATGAAGTAAGAAGAAACAAACAAAGAAGGTCTAAGAAAGTTGTAGAGATTTATGGAAAAGGAATCTAAGGAAGAAAAATTTATGTCTGGTCAAGCTGAGATTAAAATCAATGGATCAAAAAACTGTGGTACAGTTACACAATGGAGTTCTATGCAGCAGAAAGAAAGAAGGAGCTTCTACCATTTGCAATTGCATGCATGGAACTGGTGAATATCATGCCTAGTGAAATTAGACAGGCAGCAAAAGTTAAATACCATATGTTCTCATTTAATATAAAAGACTAACAAACAAAATGTAATAGGTGAGCAGAAAGAAACAAGATACATGGAAAAAAAGAAAAAAAAAGAGGAGAAGAATGTGATTAGGGGGGAGGGGCAGAAGGGGGAAGTGGGGAAAGGGATCAGATAAGGAGCTATGGGGAGGACCCACGGACAGGCCAACAAGCTGGGGTTGAATGAGGGAAGGGGCAGGGAGGGGGACAGTGGAGAGCAAAGGGGGAAAATGAAGCAGCTGTAATACAACAATAATAAATAAAATTAACTTAAAAAATGCATTAGGAATCCACAAAATGATTTGCATTTTACATGTTAAGATGAAAATAAAAGTTATAAATTGAAAAAAAATCAAACAATGGAATAAGTACCTAAGTAAGCTAATACAGAATTGGAGTTTGGTTCTCTTTTGCACTGTTCAAAGGGCAGTTTTCCTACCCTGTTCTGCTCCAGATAAGATATTATGAGAAGTTTCCTAACTGGACATCAAGGATTCTATATTTTATTTAAGAAGTTTCCTGTGTTTCTTATTTTCTGTATTAGTTACTTGATCACTCAAGAAAACAGTCTTCTCAATCATAAGAACTAAGGCTTTGATAATAATAGGTACCTTAGATTTATATTGGACATCTTCTACTTTCACTTTGAGTAAATGAATAATTTAATATTGTTTCTAATCTTTTCAGTTAAGTGAAACATCCCAGGTTTAGGATGTAAAAGGAGATCTTCTTTTAAATCTGGAAATAGATTTGGGTAATTCTAGTGGGGCCCTGATATGCCTCAAAGATGAGTTCTCTCTCTCTTTATAAAAGATTAAATTAATCTTATTAGGCCTATTTGATATACTAAAATTACATGGAAAGTTTGTATTCAAATATTCTTCTTATTTTTTCAAATATTCTTATTAAAAATAAATTTTGTGGAGGTGATAATCTCCAACAGTCTGCAATATCCTGATATGCATTTTCATTTGTAATTCTAGTTGGTATCTTAAAATGTTGTGTTACAGAAAAAAGCAAATTTCTTTGTTCAATTGCATTATAATTAGATATATAATCATATCATTTAAAGTTTTTTTGTCATTTACAGAGTCATTATTTTACTATGATACTTTGGCAAATATGTTTCATTTTCAGAAAGCTAGGGATAACTCTTTATTCCAAAACACAGGTCTGTGAGAATAAATTTTTGGATTATTCCTTTCAAATGGATAAAGATTTACAGAACTCTAAGGAATAACTGTAATCATGAAATGCTGGTAGGTGATCAAGATAAACACAAATTGGTGTTTATGACATTGAATGAATTGAGAATAATTATATTTTTATAAATTTTTGTTTAAACTATTGTGTTTTTACAAAACTTATGCTTTCCAGATAAAAGGAAACTTGTTTCTCTTGACCTATTATGATTTAGCACTTTGGTAAATTATACCTTTGCAAATACAACTGAAACATTGATTTTCTTTTTCTTCCTACTTAATCTCTTCAGAATTCAGAAACTAACTCTTAATGAATATTTTTATTTTCATGGCAAAATGATTTTTTGCCTAAGTTCAATAAGAATCTGTTTTCTTTATAACAGGACATAATTGGAAACTGATTTTTATTACCAAGGCTTTGACTAGAATAGCATGTTTGTATGAGAAATGCATAGACTTGGAAATGACCAGACAGCTTCAAGAAATTAAGAGTGACTTATGGAAATCAATGAAGACTGTTGGAAGTATTGGCTTGGTATCTTGTTCACATGGTTTCTCAGCAGCCTTACCATGTGTGTAAGAATGCCACTTTTTGGCAGGTTCAGACACCTTTATATATTTTGGGACCTCAAAAAGAGGGGAACTCACCCAAAACCTATAGGTATTGGCAATATCTGATGGAAAGTCTTTGTCTTGGCTTTTTGGGCCTTGACAGGGCATTTAAATTCAATCTAAAGATGCTTCATGAAAGAGTCCAACAAAGCACACTTAAAAGTGCCTGTTTGGTTAATTAATATTCTTGATAGACTTATTATACAAATAACCAGGCCAAATTGATTGAAACTAGGCTTATTTTGCAAATAAATTTGTCTTAATTTGGCTCTCTTTAGTAAAACTAGAGGGGATTAGAAAGAGAAAAATCATGTTTTACTACAATAACATTGTAACATGAAACTATAACATACCTTTCTGGATATTAGATTCTAGTGATGTTTATTGTCTTTTGGATTTTGTTTTCTGTTTGTAAACCAGTTGGATCCTGACTCCTAGTTTCCTCCAATATCTACCTGCCTATGACTCTCCAAACATGTTCCCAATTTACCTCTCATCCTTTGACTAGGAATCATTGAGAACTAGCATTGCTTTTCTCCAAAGCCATGCAAGCTAAAGATGGACAGCTTGATATAAAATTCAGAAACCTGTCACAACAGCTCAGCTTAAACCTCCTGGGACTGATGCTATGTGAGCCACTAGGAAAGTTCACCTGAGCACTGATCACAGCATCAGAGACATTTCTAACTACAAAGGATGATTCAGCCTTAAAGCTAGAAATCTCGACTGACAGCCTTAAAAACTCAGAGGCTGGTTTATAATTTGCTCTGACCATTAATGTTTATTATTCTTTTGTTTTCATGAACATATTTCTTACTAATATCTAATATTTTTTAATTTAACAGTCATCCACTTAGTTTGTTCTACTGCCTGAACTCTAAGACTCCAACAGGCCTCTTCAGAGGCTTCAGCACAGGTGGGTTCTTAGACAACAGGGTTGCTTTAGATTAAATTTTCGCTTGAAAAACCAGTAGTCTATGCAACAGCTAATACAACATGCTACACCTACATTAACACTTCTGGAGAAGTTAGACTCAGAAAAATAGAATCATGCAGAAGGCTATTTCATTAGAAGATGTGAGAAAGAAAGCCCCATCTGACAATCTCTTTTCCTGGCTACATTCTGGAATGGGAAGCCTCTTTTGTGGGTTATTATAGGTGTGCAATATATTGATAATCCTTATCATATTATGTTTGCTAACTGTTAGAGGTAGTATATCTTTGACTAACTATCTCATCTTTAGGACTAAAAGCAGGGCTCCCAGGGAAAAAGCAAATAACAGCGTAGTCAACACTATTCATGATAAACAAAGAACTAAAAACTATTTTCAATTAAATATAAGACAGTTTCAGTCCTGGAATTGGAAACACTGTCCTGAATTTTCAGCAGAAAGCAACCAGAATGGTCTTCACCCTTTTCCTTCAAGACTAAGGAAGGGTCAAAAGAACGAGAATTGGAACCAAGTGTCCTTATGACTTTGATTAAATTTAGTTTTAAATCTTAGCTCTAAAAATAATCATTTTTTCCTATATCTATACCATCTAGAGGCCTAGCCATTCCTGTGGCTAATTGGCAGAAAACAGAAACCTAGACCTGACTGATGCTGCAGGGTGTGGAACTCTGGCAGGTTAAGGATAGCATCTTGACCTAAGTGAAGTTTCAGTGTCTGAGCCCTTAGGTAGAAAACCCCCTGGCTACTTTCCTGTGAGATCAAACTGAGAGATGGTGGTGGTGGGGAACCTTAACAGCTGTCCTAGAGACCTGAAGAAATGATTCATTATCCTTTCCACACCTTCCACAGTTCAACTCTCAGCAGACCACAAACCCTAATCCATGATGATTTGTGATCTGGCCCTATGTAATTTGTAAAATGCATGCCACAGGGGGAGTTTCACCTTTGCGCAACAGCTTCCTGTTCTCCTGGATGGAACCATTCATAAAAAAATAGCCAACCCTTCCCCACTGCAATTCTTAGAGTCTCGTGTTGGCTCTGTCAGTGTTGGGTGGATGACTCTTTCTGTTCTACAACACTCTTGCATATGGTTTTCGATTCCCATTTTAACACCGAAGACTTCCGAGTGGTTATTTTCAGCCAGGACTTCTCCCCTGTGCTTAAAATATACACAATTCAAATGGATTCTTGGCTCTCCCACTTCCTAAATTAGACTCACCTTTGTCTCCAGAAACTTTTATTCTTCCTTTATTTCCAATCTTAGTTAATTGCATGTTATCTTCCGCCCTTGAAACATTCACAATAGCCTTGACTTCTGTTCCCCGTCCATTCGATACACCCTCATTAGATTCTGCCCGTGCAGTGCCCACGGCCTCTTTCAACTCCTTTCCCGCCTCTAGTCTCACTTTCCTTGAATTTAGAGATTAAAATTATCAATTAACTTTATTTATGTTATAAATTTTATACTAATTATCATTATTTAAATCTGAGAAGAGTTTATACATTCCACAATGTATAAACAATTAATTGGAAGATAGGAAGATGACTGATAAAGAAATAAAGTCAGGATATGACCTGGACTTAGGAGGTATTCAGACATCTGAAATACAGGGATTGGGATAAAAGACAAGGAGGTACTTATGCTGGTGTCTCCTCTTCAGCACTGTACTGGACACTGAGAGCAACAGCAGGCATTTAGAGGGCACCTACTGCATACCCAGCGCTTATATCCCTGTGCGGTGAATAATGCAGGCCAACGATCCCTCTCCTGTAGGCTACTGGGTGGATAGGGAAGGGAATCAACTCTATTTGGGTCATCTGTCCTAGCAATTTAGGAAAGTAGGAAGCACATTTTTAGGTTAGAAGGCTAGACGAGTATCTTATGGAGCACCAGACTATGAGGGCATAATCAAAGCAGTGGAGTCAAAGAGAACATAAATAATCTGAAACAGCTAATAAAATATGTAAAACATAGCATGCGATATGTTAAACATAAAATTGGAAGGCATTTAAACAAATGACTGATTAGTGTTACCTTTTTGTTTTTAAAAACATTTTATTAATTATTTTCAGAGAGAAGGGCAGGGAGGGAGGAAGAAAAAGAGAGAAGTATCAATGTATGGTTGCCTTTCACTTGCCTCCAGCTACAGACCTGGCTGGAGACCTCGCTTGCAACCTGCTTATGTGCCCTGGCTGGGAATCAAAATAGCGACCTTTGAGTTTGCAGGCCAGCGCCAACCCACTGTGCCACACCAGCCAGGGCTAGTGTTGCTTTTATAAAGCCAAAGTGAATTTTCACTGTTCTTTCTTCTGCCATTAGTTTTTCAGAATTGATAATCTGTATCCATGTCAACATTTTTCTGAAACCAATTGCAGTTAAGTAAGTACCCAGTCACACATTTTAAAGGAATGTTGGCTCTGACTTGTATTTCAACATGATGGCTAATTCCTGTGCTTGCCCTGTGCACATTCCTGGCCGCCTCCTTCAGCCTCTTGACTTAGAGGAATTCTTGGATCAAATATGTGAATCCTCATTTGCTCCCTCCCTCTATACCCAGATATTGGGGGTAGCATAAGGGCTCAAACAGTAGAACATAACATGCTATAGGTGCTTTCCTTGTTCAGGGGCGGCAGCCCAATCATGGTTATGAGGGCTGAGAGGCCCTGAAAGTGGGTTAAGGCAAAGTAAGTGGGAAGGGTTCAAAAGAATGAGTTTGGATGCCACCCCGATGGGGGCAAGGTGAACGGACAGGCTCAACCAGCTCAGCAGAAGGAGCCAGTGGTGAACAGTACTAAAGGTTCTTGAAGTTTTTGCAAACAGGCCTTGAGGGAATCCCTCTGGCCCCACTTTGGAGTGGGGTTCACTGAGTGGATTGAAGACTATAGATGACTAAATAAGCTTAATGACACCTTTTGGTGTAAAGATGGTTAGGCCTCCAGATGTTTGAAATTCTTTTTAAAGAAAACAAAACATTTACTTTAGAGAGATGAAAGGCTTGAAATGTAAATGCATGAGTGAAACTCATTCACACTTGCAGGTGTGATCAGCCAAGAAATGAATAAATCAGGGAAGTATTAGATTCTCAGGGATGAGGACTGGCAAGCAGGAGTCTTAGTTTCAGAGGTAGAAGGGGGTGGGAAGTTTGACTAAGTTCAAAGGGAAAAGACCCAGGAGACTAGGAAGGCAAACTACACCTACTTGATAAATTTTGCTAGTGATTCACAGTGTGTGTCCACCTGTCCTCTCCACTAGCTTGTGAACTCCTGGAGCCAACTGCTCTGCAATGGTGTCTGGGGCAAACAGTAAGCACTAAATCATTCTGTGCTCAGTCTGAATTTTAGTTACAAACTGGTAGGTGGCAGTTGTGTGCAAATGAAGTTTTGCTTTTCCTAACTATTCAACTAGACATATTTTTGGAACCCTAACACTTCTAGGGCCCTGATGTCTCCAAGCTACCCTCCCAGGCCCATCTGTGCCCACACAACCAAGAATCAAAGCTCTTACTCCACTCAGCCAGGAGATGGCAAACGGGAAAATGACTTTCAAGAACCCCACTCAGAATTCTTTGAAAACAAAAACTATGAGTCTAGAACTTTTTGGTTGTCTTCTGTTACTCAGGATCTTGCAATACTTTAGATTCATTATAATCAGTTTTGACTTTCTGATTTTTTCAGAAGGAATTTTTCAAGTTATAAAGGGAAAGCTGCAGCGCACTAGTATGTGACTGGCAAAGAGCAAGTATTCAATATATTTTTTGCTGAATGAACCAACGGCTGCATGAATGATGAAATGAGGTGATCTTCAAATTCGAAATGAAAAAATTTTACAGGGTATAGGTGGAGACTGAGCCAAGATATTTAACACTTTGTGATAAATTTTTAAAAAATCAGAAATAACTAAAATGTATTTAATTGAAGTTTACTTAGTACAGTAAAGGTAGTTGGAATATAGTAAATGGAATTTAATAACCACTCAAGCAAATTGTGTTCTGTTTGGACATAAAGGAGACATTTCTGCTGCTTTTGCAAGATTGAAACCCTATTCCTAAACTTTAGTAAGTTTTCCAAGTGAATGTTGGACTCTGTTAGCCTATTTTGTTTGTTTTTCTTTTGCAACCAGTCTCCTGGCCTTCTAGGATTTATTCCATTTCAAGTATCACTCCCCCACACCTTATTAAGCCATAGAAAATGGTTAGAAACTCAAAAAACAGTCTGGTAACATTTTATCTTTTAATACATCATGACTTCAATATATAGCAAAGAACTTCACAATGCCAGCAAGACCCCTGGAGGTCTCCATCACTGGAGAAACCGATAAGTGACACTACCACAATATAACTCAAGAACCCAGTAACATCAGACCATTTCACAGAGCTGGCTGAGACTTTCTTGTAAAAATAGTTCTTTTCTACAATAGTAGATTTCTAATAGCGATTAGAAATCATGGAAACTTCTTGCAAGAGTTTCCCAATCTATGACTAAGTTTCTACATTCATGTCCCTTGACTTTTAGGCAGCCTCTCACTAGCTCTCATTGGCACGAGTTTGTGATTCATTCTGAATCACAAGGATGATCAGATGACATTGTCAAAGAATGGCTTTGAAAATAACTTATTGGGAAATACAAATTAAGATAACATATTTTATTTTACATGGTTGTTAGTGTTTCCAGCCATTATCACTGACCAGTTGAGGCTATAATTTGTGTTATTAATAAAAAAGGACCCATGAGCAGTTTTCTTCTTTCACCACAAAGGTCTTACTGCCATACACAAAACCAAAGTTCCTTAAATAGGAAACTGCCATTCCACACTGGCAGAACTGACTCAATTTATGGATTATACCTTTAGATTCAGCAAGTAACAAATTAATCATTTTTTTTCCAACTGAGGCATTTTTACCTTTCCACCCGAATTTTAGAACTGGTCTTGATTAATGCTGATGTGCTGAACACTTACCATTAAGTCATATATCTTGCAAAGAGCCACCTGGAGTAGCAATTCATATATCTCCTGGTATAAAGTTTTTCAAAGCTCTCAGTTTAATATTCTGATGGATTAATCTTCTATGATATCCCGATGCTTCTTTCAATCACTGACTCTACTTGTACTTATTCTGTCTAGGAATTCTTCCTATCATGGCAATTTAATGGAAGCAATGTTCCTGCTTCAAAACTGCATATGAATTTTAGGTATAGAAGTTGTTCTATATGCTAATGATTCACATTTGAGCACAATATTTTGTAAAAAAAAAAAAAAGAAAGAAAGAAAAAGAAAAAAAGAAAAAAGAAAGAAAGAAAGAAAAGAAAAAGAAAAAAAGAAACCTCACTGCCCAAAAGAATTGTTACTATTATCCTTTTACATATAATGAAAAAAATCTAAACAATATGTAGTAGCATGTACTACTATCTATGTGCTAACCTTTTAACTAGTAATTACCCTTTTAAACTTGAAACCAATAAACCTTACAAACATGTAGTTCCATTTGGAAAAAAACAAAACAGTGATTCAGATACAAACTCTCCCCACCCTTTATTTTTGAACAGGTTGTGACATCTCTGCAAAAAAAAAACAACTCATATTAGGAGCAAGTTACGGTTATTAAACTGTATCCTCATGGAAGCAGAAAGTTGATGGTAAACTACCCAGTAGAGTCAACTTGCCTTAAACGCAACCGCCAGGAATTTAATCACCTGTGAAGTAGTTTCTACTTTGCGTACCTACCCCAACGACTAGCATTTAGTTTGCATTCATGTTATGAGAATGGAAGTCTCAAAATTTTTCAGAAGGCGCCTTCTTTGACTCATCCACTAGGTGGCACCCAGGGACCACGCTTCACACACTGAACCTTCACAGACCTTCCCATTCATGGTACAAATAAAGAGCTGCATTATTAATTTATACCATCACGTCCACTCTACACCTACTATTTATTTAACCAGCTGCTTCCTCTAATCCTCCTTAAACACTATTGATTAAAAATCCTAAGTATACTCAAGTTTCCATTCCTTCCTATTTCCTCCTAACAACATTTTGTTACCTTTAAATTACAGACTGGATTCAAATAACATAGATCAGGTAATATGGATGCTAATAGTAAAAAATAGTAAATTTTGGTTGTTGGAAAACTAACTAGAGGCAACAGAAGACTGTAATGTAAAAGTTATTTTCAAATTTGCTTTGCATTTTGTTGGAATTTTAATTGGTGGAACACTATTATTTTAAAAATGTAATCTGAAAATAAAACATGCCATAGAATAAAAAGAAAATTAATTCTAGCACTTTCAGCAAAAGGGAGTTATTTTTTGAATATGACTCTTGTTCATTTTTACAAAGGTGAAGTGCCATGCCACCTGAGGGTTCAAAGACTTTTTCAGCTCCTCAGAAAAGACTAATATCCCACACTCAGGATGCTAAAAGACAGGGCTGTGTAGCAGACCATCTACTCAAACTCTGCATACTCTGAATGTAAACTGTATTTATCCTGGATGTGTTACTTGCTCCTGAAGGAATGAAGAGGATGTGAAACCACTAGAACTATAATGCACTGATTCTTCTCTGTGAAAGTCTCTTCAGTACTTCCAAATTACAGTGTCAGTTATTCGTTGAGAGACATGGAATTGCTGGCACAAATGGCTTACTTTATGAGAACATAACGCTCCCCCTCCTTCTTGTTTCCCATAGAACGCCTGTTTGTAATTTGGACTTTGGGCATATTCTTGTAACATTGGACTCTGGGTACATTCTTCCTGGGGACAGGGGTCTCTGGAGGCACTTGGTTTTTTCTTGCTCATTTCATTAAATTTGAGCAAAAACATTTCTTTCTATCTAGCCTTCCCATTTATGCTGCTCCCAGTTTTGTGAAGGACTGCCAAAAACGCAGTCATTCTCTCTTAGCTTAAACAATTATTAAATAGCCCCCAAATAATTAAAAACTAAACCTTAAATGCTCAATAAACCTTTGGCATATGTTCTATTTTACTGAATAGAAGGAAACATTTTCTTAGTAGAAATAGACTTGAGGTTATTCCGATGTAACTGGGGTAAAGATTAAGAAACCTCACATTAAAAGTATCCAAAGAGAACTATTAGGATATATTTTTAGTAGAACAATATTCTCACTTTATGAATCCATTAAAATATCGAAGTATAGAATATTGAAAATATTATATACTGAAGTGTGTATAACCTTACTGCAAATTTTAGTACTGAAATAATCAAGTAAAAGTGGTTACCAGAAACTACATTTGTAATGAATAAATGTTACATTTCATTTAGAAATTAATTCACAGGCGCTATTTCTTAAAAACCGTTAGCTTCCAAGAAGCCAGCCAGTGTGTTTGATTTTATGACATCACACTGGAACATGTACAGGAACACTTTCCACCCTAAAAATTCCCAAATGTGCTGGCCACTTTGTGTATTTTTCCAGTGATAAATGAAAATAAAATAACCTATTTTCAAAATAATAAACCATCTTATTTTCAACACAACAGTCATATTCAATGGAAGAAAACAACTTCATTTAAGCCCAAAAAGAGATCAGGTTTGCTTAGGGTGGTGAATAGTCTCAACACGTAATTGATTCCTTTAATTAACTTTTAAAAGTAGTCTTAACAACTATTCCAAAAAGTTTTGGGTATTAACATTTTCATCAACATGATTTTATATACAAAATACATTGTAAGTCTATGATCTTAATTTCACAGTTAACTAGAGAAGCCTGGACCAAAACTGGTAACATCTCAAAGATGATCAATCTAACGGATATTACCTATGATTACAGTAACTTTCATTTTCACATATATCTGTATATTCCCTACAACATAACTCATAAGTTATGTTGGGACATATGGGACAGTCCCATACCTCAGCATTTCCTCATTTCCTTCAGCCTGCACTATTCTTTTTTTCCTCTCAGGTGCTATAAAAGTGCCTATTGAAATACAGATGGAAAAGCCACCACTTGGAAACCAGACATCTACCAGATTTATAGTAGCACTCGCAAATGCCAGGATCCTAGTTAATCCTTGCCTCAATTCTAGGCTGAGCTTGTTTACTGCACTACACTATTTTATCTGACTCGAAGCCTAAAAAAAAAAAGTTGAGACATTATGTTAAACTCAAAAGACAGTAAGAAAATTTGTTTTAATGTATATATATCTTGCGATGGGATACGTATGGCTTTCTGAAACCTTAACGGCACCAAGGTTTGGGAATTAGAGTAAAAAAATTATGGAAGTTTTACCTTGTCCTGAAATCCAGAAGTTCAGATGCTTTCAAGTCCTGCTGAAGTTGGAGCCTGGAGATCAAATGAAGCTAGGCTCTTTCCCCTCACCTTAAGTTTGTCTCTGGGCAAGTGTGTGTGTGTGTGTGTATGTGTGTGTGTGTGTGCTCAGAATGTCTCTTTGTGGCGCAGGATGGCAGAGGTCCTGGTGAGAAGAAGGAGGCACTTTCTCACCAAAAGCAGAAGAAAAGCAAAGCGTCACCAGGAAAGTTTTCCTCCCAGATTCCCTAATTACAGCCTAACATGCTCTTCGTGCAAACTTCAGGGAGGAAGGGAGGGGCAGCGCTGTGCCCAGACCTCGTGAAACAGCAGCTTTTAGATGACTTGCCCCTCAGCTCAGGTCCCCAAGTACAGGAAAAGCAGCAGCTGCAACCGCAAGCTCCCACCCACACCACACCTCCTGCACCCTCAGCACTCTTGGGTGTGTCCAGAAGGGATGGGGCAAGGGGTCTGTGGAATGATCTGTGGGGCAGCGGTGGGAGGCAGACGCACCGGGACCGTGAATTTTCACTTTGTTCCTTTAGCCTCTGCTTACAAGGAAAATGCAAAGGTAGCAGAGGTCCAGGATTTCCTGCCTCCCTCGCCCCAACCTAGATACTGGGTGACCAGATAGAGGGGCAATTAGGACCACAGTAGGCAAAGCTTCCTGAACCGGGGGTTCCCCTTCCACTGCAATGGCCATAAGTATATTTTCTTGTTTACTGGACTCAGTATCCTTATTGGGTCTGAATCTTCTTTCACAAACAACTGTTATTTTACCTCTGGATCACAGAGCTGAAAACCTGGGTTTATTTATAGCGCGAGGAATGTGAGGGGCAGAAGGGATGGGTGGGGTTGGCTTATGGGTCCATACCCAGGATTAGAACCAGATGGGCACGGGGCACCCGCGGATACACACACACACACACACACACACACACACACACACACACTCGCCCCTAAAATAACCACTGGGGAAGATGCTGGGACACGCGGGAAAACACCTCCTGAACAAATAGACATTTATTTATAACTCCTGAGAGAGTATATAGGTCCATTGATTCCCGCCTTGAGTAACCAAGGGTTTTGGAGAGGAAATGGCTTCATATTTCAATAACAGAGCCACCTTTGAGGGAGCCTTGGAGGGGAAAAAAGAAACACACCGCAGGAAGCAAGCGGCTGTTGAAGCAGCCGGGAGGGGGGAGCGGAGCTGGCCTGGGGATGAGGACAAGCAAACAAACCCTAGGGGCCCCTTGCCAGGGAGGAGGCGGGCCGCAGAGGCGGGGTGCAGGGCGCCTGGGGCGCGGGGCGCTGGGTGGTGGCTTGGGGCTGGAGACCAGGCTCCCGGCTCTCGCCCGCGCGCGCGCCTTGGGGAGGACGCAGGGCCAGCGACAGGGTCCTGGTAGCCGCTGCTGCTGGGACGCTGGTGGGTGAAGGGTCTGTGGGCCCTAGGGCGGATGGAACGGAGGGTTGATGGGGCAGGGGTTCTCCTGGGCAGATAAGCTAGTAGGGGAGACGCCGGAGACGGGTGAGGCAGGGACTCTGGCGGGGCAGGTGACCCGGGAGGCAGGTGAGCTCGCGAAGCAGGACAGGTATGGCAGGGGCGCGCGATTGGAGCGGGCAGCTGAGCAGTGCGGGAGGCTGTGAGAGGCGCTATTGTCTTAAAGATAAATGCTAACCCCCTGAGGCTGCTTCCTCCTTGGAGAGAGGCTGGAAAGCGAGAGGGAGAAGGAGAGGGAGAGGGAGCGAGAGGAGGGAGAGGAGGGAGATGGAGAGAAGGGGGAGGGGAACAAAAACAAAAATAACTTCCCACTTTTCCTAGACGTATTTCACCAGTTCTGGTGCCCGAGCTCGCTCTTGCCTGCTATTCATCTTTCGTAATTTAACACGTGCCTCTTGGAAAGATTTTATTCCAAAGACAAGCCAACCACTCTCAGACCACCACGAAATGAAAACAGCTATTTTTGAGATGAAATAATTAAAAATGCATCCTCCAACAGACAATTCATCATCTTTCTCGTAATTCCAAAACCTGGGCCTGACGTTTTATTTTATTTTATTTTATTTTTCCCCGTTTCTCCCCATGGGCCACTCAAGATTTTAAAATTTTATGTCATTAAATTGTGGCTATTGAGATGGCTGTTGAAATATATTAACTGCCAACACAAATAAAATGCATGCCTGTTTTTTAACTATGAAAAGTGTTTATGCAATTTCTTGTAAATGTTCAGAATGGTAAGTATTTTAAGGAACGTAAAGGAATTAGAGTTAAAAACAAATATTCTGCAAATTTTATATTAAGGCTCCATAAAGGTGGTGAGGGTGGTGGTGTGTGGCTATGAAATCATATAAAGATACTTTAAATACTGATCATGTTTTCTTAGCTTAAAACCCTCATTTCTGGGAACTGCCTTGGGAATAAATCAGCTGGCCCATGGATGGCCCTTGTTCCCTTGTCTGGTGTCTGCTCCATACATTTATGCCATCAGAATATTAAGAGAATGCAGTGCATTTTCTTTATAAAATGTTTGCTAGCCACACAAAACCACCTGTTTTGCAATTTAGTCACATCACTGTGAGTTACATTAGAATATATTTTTAAAAATTTTAGGTATAAGCCCAATTGAGGTAAGCTTCTGGAAATAATGGCGAGACAGTTACTTACCTCTGCTGTTCCTTGTCATTCCTTCCCCAGCCAATTTCCTGCCTTCCCTTCCAAGTTGCCTTGCTACTAGTGCTTGTTAAAAGATAGCCAGATTTTTAGTCACAAGTATTTAACCTGTCAATAATGCGTGTTTCAAGTGTTATTTGGGCTTAATTTAATTATTTATATACATGTTTATTCTTTGGGGGGTTCAGGTTGTTTACTAATTGTTTAAAATTTATGTCGAACCTCCATTGGCGTGGCTCATTTGGTTGGGCATTGACCTGCAAATCTAAAGGTCACTTATTCAGTTACCCATCAGGGCACATATCTGGGTTGCAGATTTGGTCCCTAGTCTGGCTGCTTACCAAAGGCAAATGGAAGGCAAACAATCAATGTTTCTCACACTGATGTTTCTCTCCCTCTCTTTCTCCTTTCCTTCCCTTCTCTCTAAGTCAAAAATTAAAATTAAAATTTACATTCGAATTAGCTTTAAATCTTTCGAACTTTTTTGGGGGGGTTTTGTTAACTAGCATTACCCTAAATAAGTATATATTACTTTGATCAGTCATTATAGTTACAGACCAAAACAAAATTAAAAACCTTTGGTACAAAAATCAAGTAAATAAATAAAATACAAACCTATCTTCATGACCAACTATTTCACAAAGGTGTAAGTTGTAAAAAAGAAAAAAAAAAACATCCAATATCTTTTTAAAGGAAAACCATAGCAAAAATATATTCTATACATGAAGATTTCCTCTAAGTAGTAACAATTTTAATTCATGTGGAAACTCATGTTTTTCATTGTATCTTGAGATGTTTTTATTTTTACTTTAGAAAAGGCAGGGAGCCCAATATTTTTTTTTTTTTTCAGTTTCAAGAAAAATGAACACTTCTTCAATAGTAATTTTTAAAATGACTTATGTGCTTGAAATTCATGTCAGGCTTTACCTTAAATTACCTGACTACTGCTCAACATACAAATCCTAAAAATCAAAGTGGAAAATCAAGGCCAGTTCTGAAAAAGCAAACACAAATTTAGAGATAATGGATAATTTATGCATTTGCACATTTTGGAAAGATTTTGTAAAGCAAAAGTGTTTTTTAGAAATAAAAATAAGATCAGAATGATGTTGTAAAATATAACTTTGCATTCTTCGTGTTAATTTTAGAAAATTTGATCAGATTGAACTGAATAAAATGGAATGTTCAAACACTTTTGACCCATCCAAAAAAACAATTTCATGTGGCTTAGCGTAATACGAACTTAGATATGTGCAAACTATAAACAGCAGGAACATTTTCAACATTTAAAGACTATCAGTCTAAAATATCATGGCGCTATAAAATACAATAACTTACCCCAACAGAATGGTATTTCTGGCATATACACTTTGAACACTTTGAACGAAATATGCATTTATATTCAAATGTGAACTATCTAAATTCATCTGCTCTTCCAACTTTGAAGAAGGCTGCTCTATTATCCACTGAATTCCATAGAACTCCTTCTTTGTGAGTTGAATTTCCTGGAATTTTCTCCTCAGGCTAATATTGTACCTGGTTGAACATCTGCTAGCAGAAAGGTGCAGCTCTGTGTGTTTTGAGGTAATGGGGAGGAAAGTCAGTTGACCTTTCCTGTCTGAGGGCTCAGAACTTCATTAAAGCATCTCTTGAGATTGCCAGTCTAACTATGAGAAAGACATCATTCGTAATTAAGTCCTTCCCACTGGCTATATTCCTGTTGAACTCTATGATTAAAATACAAATTCAATATTGTAAATGGTCACAAAGCATTTGATAAAAGGTTATTTTGCTTTTAATGCAATGGTGGCGGGTGGTGACATTCCAAGGACCTCCTTTTTTGTATTATCACTATGGGAAAGTGTTCTGCAGAGAGACTCCTCCAAAGGGCAAATGAAATAATTAGGCAGTAAATTGGTCAAATGTTAAGAGCAGGGCCATTTCAGGAGCTAGCGAGGCCATATATGAATATCATACTAAGTGATAAAATAGCCTTAACTCTTAGGAAATAAAAACTGGCATTTCCCCTTGTGTGCTGTTTGGTTTTGATTTTGGTTCACAGCACCTTTCTCGCACTCCGTTGTTTTCTCGGCATGTTTCTTTTGTCGAGAATGCTGAAACTCTTTTTCCATTATTTTTTAATAGATTGATGTTTATTTTATTATGAACTAGATTCTATTCATTTTGCAGTAAGCCCCAGTTTTAGTTCTTTGCACTGCTGATGTTCGTTATATTAAGAAAGTTATTCCTCCCTCACAGTCCCTTATTACTACTAAGAACACCCACTTTCCACTTTCAAACTTCTTTGTATTTTATTTTTATTTTCACATATTTAGGTGGTAATTTTTAGTCAGGTGTCCTGTAAACTCAATTATTTATATCTTTGCAACTTTAGTTTCTAGCACATAGCCTTGCTGTTAGAAGCAGACCAAAAGCTTTTTAATGCTATTATTGAAGAGGGTGATAAGATTCTTTATATTTAGGAGAGAAAATAAAAACAAATGAGGGATGTTAGTTATTGAAAAACCTAGTTCAAAAATAATCCCTCATAGACACAGGCCACAGTATGGTGATTACCAGAAGGGAAGAAGTTGGGAGGGGGGGCGGTACATGAATGGTAAAGGAGAGGTAAATGGTGATGGAATAAGATACAATATATAGATGATGTATCATAGAATTGTACACCTGAAACCTATATACTTTTGTTAACCAATGTCACCCCAACAAATTCAATAGATATAAAATAAACAATAGGTGATACCACCCAAGAAAGCTAGTTCAGAGTTTTATTTTATATCTAATAGCCAATAGCATAAATAATAAGTCACCAAAGATTGATTAATAGTTTGTGCTATTGTTATTTATCTCAGAATTAAAAAAAACATTTTTCTTCCATAGTTGACTGAGTTTATAAATGATAATCAACAAAGGTAAAATATTTTATTCTTTTAAGAAACTAGGTTAAGGCTAGTGACAAAATAAGGTTTTGTCTTAGAATCAGCCACTAGAATATTGATTTTTTTACTTTCATTTCTATAGTTATTTTTAATTTAAACCAATTATAACTATCAGTAAATGTAGTCCTTATTGTATTTTCTTCCTGCTCTTTCTTTCTTATAACCTTCAGAGCAAAGGATGTCACGTTTAATTGGGCTGGGGTGATTTATATATGGTCCTTCTTAGGGTAAAACAGGTGTAGATTAGCTAATGCATCAAGGTTGGCATAGGCCAAGACTACTCAGGAGAGGCCGAAATGTAGGTCTTTGACTATAAGTGAAGGGAAATAGTCTAGTGTTGTCAGAAACATGAAGAGAAAGACAGGAATGCATTGTGTCAGAAGCCTCAGAAAAAGAATTTCAAAAGGGTGTGATTAGTCAAGTTCCACGCTTAGGGCTAGTTCTACCAGAAAACTAGATAATAGTAACATATACCTATAAAAACATGATTTTTAGTAAATTTTATTTTAAATGGTTTTGAGTAAATAGCTGGATGTTTTTGATCTGTTTATATACAAGCCTATGCTAAACTTGATAGGTAAAACCAATTTTTTTCTCATCCTGCCAGAAGTGCAGAATTAATCCTTTCCTTACATTCAAGTTTTAGGTAGACACTAGGCAGCATTGAAAAGAATAGCTAAAGTAGCTATCTATATCTATAGTATATGCACACACATAAATATAAATCATATATATACTTTTTTTTTGCATGAAGGTCATTAGAAAGCTCATTCTTGTTTATTTTAAGCACTGAGGAAGTAAAAGGATTTTGAAGGAAATCTTTGAACAGTGCATGTGGAAATAGCTTTACACGCATTTATCTTGAATACTTCCTTTCACAGACTAGCCCAGCCAATTGATTCTACTGTAAATAGGAAATCTGCACCGCTTTCTGAACCACAATCAAATTGTTCCTATGTATGGCTAAATTAAGTCACAAAAGGTTAAACTGGAAGGAAGACTCTGAGTAAATGAAGAAAAAGAGGAAGCATTTCTCCATGTGTCTAACTGCTATTAGCCTTCTTGCTAAATGTGCAATAATTCCTCAGTTATCCTGCACTAAATGACAACTGGATGATGCTTGCTGGTGCAAATACTTGGTGTTAGATTGCTTTTGAACTTAGAGGCAGGTAATTTGGGAGCATGAAAAATTTTGAAAATTTGCAAAGGCCAAAGGACTATATCTTGGCTTTAATGGAAGAATTGACAATAACTTCAGAATCTGGTGATCTGATCTCTAGGAAGTCTTTCCCTGTTAATTTTCTCTATTCTAAACTCTCTTTATCCCCTTCCAAACACTTAAATAAAAGTAGATAGTTGTTAGAATGAAAACTTAGCTAAAATGATCTAAAAACAATTCTTTACTTTTTGGAGAAGTAAATTGAGCCTACAGATTAAGGAATTGTACCAATGTCACCCTAGTATCCTGATATGAGTCTTTAAGTTTTTCTAGCCACTCATTTCTACAAACCTGGAGTATTTAGGGTACAGTTGTAATTAATGTTATTTTTACTAGAACATAGCTAAGAATTATTTTTTCTCACTGTTCATAACCTTCTATCTCTATTATGAACTCTGCAAAATTAAATCCACTCATTAGTTACATGTTTATCTCTCTCATTATACTATATATGAACACATTGATAGTTTATGTCTAATTCATTCTTCCAATGTTGTTTCCCAACCCACTTCAAGTACAATTCCTTGTACATTTAGGGACAGAGAAAAGTTAGTTGAGTTAAATGACATCAAACCATAGAGGAAGTATGTTATCAGGAAGAAATTAGAAAATTATTCTAGTATGAATAATTTTCATACTTTTCATATTTATCTTCTATAAAACACAGCAGTGTGTTTTAATGTGGGACCTGACTTAACTTACGTTTGTGGCCTTTGGTCCTTCCTTGTTCCCTGTTAGTTTCTCTCTTCAACGTCTTAATGCCTAGCATTACAAATACTTGAACTTTCCTGTAAGTTGCAAAGAATCATGTCAGGATTCTGCTGACTAAAAAAAGCCTGAAATGTTTCTCAAACCTGTCACCTTTTTCTCACTTTGAATAACCCTTTCTTACTTGAATTCTAATCTTTGTAGTAGCATCTTATTTGCCCTCTCTGCCTCCCAGTTCTCTTTTGTAGGAGTCCATTTCTACATGCCTAGAATGTTATTTCATTCTGTCATAGCTCTGAGCATAGCACTTCCTTCATCAAAAACTTTTTTGACAAGGCTGGCTAGAGAGTTGAGCTCCATAAACCTGAGATTTGTACAGGTATCTCTTGATTTTCAAATGTTCACGTTATGCCAGTTTGCTATGTTAGTGCCTGTTTTCTCTGCCTGAAAGAAATCTGAAGATGGTTTGCACTTTTAGAAAAAAAAAATGACAGAAAGTAAAAATAGCTTCCAGTGTTTGTTTTGCATTGAGTCATTATAAAGGCAGCGTGCACCCCAAGCAGTGAGAGTGGCACCCCAAGCTTTTTCCCTGGAAACCACACTCAGCAGCTCAGCATCAGGCCATCACAGCTTTGTACTGTGTCTGTAAGCATCTGTGCTTTATCCCAATTTATTTTGTGCATCCATTATCACATGTGTCCTAAAGCAGGGGTCCCCAAACCCTGGTGCCAGTCTGTGGCCTGTTAGGAACATAGCTGCACAGCAGGAGAGTTGCAGGCAAGCAAAGGAGGCTCCAACTCTATTTACAGCTGCTCCCCATCACCCGCATTTGCACCTGAGATCAGCTACTGTGAACTGCTCATGAGAGGGATTTAGGCTGGGCTTTCCTTATGAGAATTTAATGCCTGAGGGTCTGAGGTGGAGCTGAGGTGGAGCTGCTACTATTGGGAGGGGTGGTGGCTGCAAATACAGATGATCATTATCAGAGAGGTTTGCACAGTAATAAATCAATTGCTTGTATAATCATATCCAAACCCTATCGGTGAGTGGCAAGTGACAATAAGGCTGCATTTGGTGACAGATTTTATAGTGGCAAGTGAGTTGATGTATTTTAATTGTACAGCACATTGGGTGGCAGTACAATTAAGTCAGAATTTGACACTTATTTTAGTCCATGTGTAGCCTGCCCATCATTTTATTTACCACTTCCGGCTGCACCTCTTTCCCAAACTGCACACCTGTTTCAGTCACAGTTTTGGTAAGCCCACATGCTAACCCTAGCCAAAATGAGTGGAAAACAAACATTGCTGGAGAGCTTCTTCGAAAATGGGGAAAGACCCAATGATGAGACAGCAGAAGACTCTAAGACTGCCAACAAAAAGAAAGCTGCATTTAAAAGAAATTACCAAGAGTCCTACTTAAATAATGGGTTCATTGCAACAGGTGATTCACATTCTCCAAGCTCACTTTGTATAATATGCAGTGACTGGTTATCCGACAAAGCCATGAAACCTTCAAAACTGCTTTGCCACATGGAGACCAAGCAGCCTACATGAAAAGACAAGCTTCTGGAGTTTTTCAAAAGAAAAAAAAAAACAAGAAAAGAAACATGAAGAACAGAAGTGATATTGAAGGCCACCACTTCCAAGTGTGTCTACACTGAGAACATTATTCTTACTGGCTTAACTGCATTCCAAAGCCCAGAAGCCTTCACTATTGGTGAAGAGTTGATCCTGCCCCTGCGAAGGACATTTCCTGTGAACTTATAGGAGAGGCTGGAGTTCAAAAAGTGGCCTCTTTCAGCTAGCACCATAACTAGATGAATTGATATAATTGCAGAGGATACTGAGGCACAATCGTTAAGAGGATTAATGAGTCATCATGGTACACAATCCAGGTTGATGGGTCTACCAATGTTGACAACAATGCAACAATGCTCGTTTTTTTGTGTGATATATTTTTCAGGAGAAAGTGCATGAGAATATGTTATATGCATAAAAATATTTTATTCATTTATTTTTAGAGATAGGGGAAGGGAGGGAGAAAGAGAGGGAGAGAGAAACACTGATGTGTAGTTGCCTGTCACAGGTCCACAACGGTAGACTTGACCCTCAACCCAGGCATGTGCTCTGAACTGACTGGGAATCGAACCAGTGACAGTTTGGTTTTCAGGCCCAGTGTTCAATCCACTGGCTGATATGGCTCAGTGGATTGGCTCAGAGCACTTTTGTTGCCAACCAACACCACAGCTACTGATTCAAATCTTTGAATGATTACATATCAGGAAAACTGAATTGGTTTTTTGTGTTGGTATATACTCATGCAGAGCAGCTGCCATGGCTAAACAGTTTTCTTGTTTCACTACTTGGGTCAAAGAGGTCAATTTTGAATGTGAGTCTAGGCACTGTGTCATCCATAGAGAAATGTCAGCTATCAACCACGTTCAAGTTCTTGTCCTTAGGTTACGTCTGTTTGCTTGCGCAGCTCTGTGAGAAGATGAACTCAGAGCACGACTTCTCTTACACACAGAAGAGATATGGCTTTCTAAAGGTACATCACTGGCCACAGTTTCTGAATTACGAGAGCCACTCCAGGGGTTTCTTTTAGAAAAGCGGAACATTTCAGTGACACAGACTGGGTCGCAAAACTTGCTTACTTGTGTGACATAGCCTGCTCAATAAACTCGATCTGTTGCTTCAGGGGACAAAAACAATTGTATCCAACTTGACAAATGAAGTGGCTGAATTCAGAGCTGAACTGGAATTACGGAGGCAATGAGCGAACATTGGGATTTTTGACATGTTTCAAACATTAGCAGTGATTTTGAAAGAGACTGAGCTGGGGCCTTCTTTCTCCAAGCTGGTGCATGATCACCTATCTCAGCTTTCAAGAGAGTTTGAACATTCTTTCCCAACCACAAGACATTCCCCAAACTGGGAAGGAATGGATCCACGACCCATTTGTGAATAAGCAGGTGAATCAACTTTGTCTCTGCTGGAAAAGTATCAACTGCTTGAGATTGCAAATGATGGTGGCCTCAAAAGTGTGTTTGAGAACTTCAAATCTCCATCCATTCTGAATTAAAGTCAAGGCAGAATATCCTGAGATTGCTACAAAAGCACTGAAAAGCCTGCTTCCATTTCCAACATCCTGTTTTTGTGAAGCAGTGACAGCAACCAAAATGAGATTACGGAGTAGACGGGTAAGCAACACACTTCAGGTGTCTGTCTCCCATCAGCAGCAGAAAGAAGCATCAAGTTGCAGGAAAACAAGTTTAGGGCTCCCACTGATTCTGCATTATGATGAGTTGTGTAATTATTTCATTATTTATAAAGTTCACAGTACATGCAATGCACTGGAGTAATCCTAAAACCACACCCCCTCCATGGCAGTTGGTGGAAAAATTGTCTTGTACAAAACAGGCCCCTGGTGCCAATACTGTTGGGGACCACTGTCCCTTAGGAAAAGGCTAAAAGTGTTACGCTTAGCATAAAACTGGACATGGTTAAGTGTATTTGATATGATTTGGTAGGTTATTTTTGGAGTCTGGGAATGCTCAGACATTTTTCCGTATAAATTAATGGTAATTGCTTCTTTGCTTTATGCCATTTTGGGCTTACAAAAATTTTCATAAAAACCCTCTACTCTCGGATAATGGGGAACTTTATTTGGTTTTGTGACCTGGTCTTTAAAATCTACACTGCTGTACTATATTTGGCCTGAGAGTGGCATTCTTTACTCTTTGAATTAATGAAGTTGTTTGGAGAGTAGAAACTACCTTTGGATCAAGTTAAGTAAATATAGTTGTTTATCAGACTCAGGCAACTCCTAAAATATATTTTTGATTACCTAAATTACAAGGCATAAAACTTTCTTAAACAAGTAGGTTTGTGCTGAATGCAGTTGTGTACTCCAATTTCATAGTCACTATGCTTCATTTTCTAATATCTTGACTCATAAAATAATAGGCTAATATTATATGTAGAGCAAAAGTATATTTGATAATTTTGTATTATGGTTTGATCACTTTGTGGATTTTCTTGAGGCTATAAGGCTTTGTGTTGTATATTATGTATTACCTGAGTAATCAGAATAGTATGTATAAAGTTCAGAAACCTCCACCCTCAATTGGAATGTCAGTTAAAAAATATGTATGTTGTCTTATTGAATTTCTATTTAAAAATACTTAATATATTTATAGAAGTTTTAGGTTCACAATAAAATTGAGAGGAAGGTATAGAGATTTCCCCAAGCTTATCCTGTCCCTACACATGCATAGCCTCCTCCATTATCAACATTCCCTACTATTGTGATATAATTATTTTAAATGATGGACCTACATGAACACATCCTTATCATCCAGAGTCCATAGTTTACATTAGGGCTCACTCTTGGTGTTCTACATTGTCAGGATTTGGACAAATGTATAATGACATATGTCTACTCTTATAATGTCATACACAATAATTTCACTGCACAAAAAAAATTCTCTGTTCTTTACCTAGTTATCCCTCTTTCAATTTAACATCTGGATACCACTGAGTTTCCATTTTTAATTCCTCTAGGTATTTTAGCTAACTCTGAGCTTCTTATGAGATGTTATCCTGGATAAAAATTTATAGTCCTCCCAACCACTTAGAACACAGAAAAGTACGAATTTGTAAGCTTTTAAGATATGTGTTATTTATTTCAAAATATGTCCCCAAATTGTCTAGCTTCTATATAGAAGCAGATAAATTAAAAGTTTTGATGTAAGCTATTTCAGTGCTTTAGGTGTATATTCCTGGATTTTACTGAGAGTAAAGCTTCATTTTTGCCTTGTGGACTATAATGCAGGCTGCTTCACTACTACTGATATTCAATAGTTAGCCTTTAAATCTTTATTAATGGTGGTATTATTTTATAATTAGTAATTTTTCTATGAAAAATAATGAATTGTTTTATTCAATTTTATAATTTCATATGAAATGAAGTTTCAAGTACTATTTTCATTTCAATATAAAATAAGCATGTCATTGCATGTCATTTGGTGCCTACCCTTTTAAAACAATTCTGAAAATGACTTTATAGCACCATTTAAAAAATTATTGAACTTGAAGCATATTTTGTCTCACTGATTCTTCAAAGTTCTGGCTGTCAAAAGCTATCTTTTCCCCTTAGGGTTTAGGAAAAATGAAGACTCATAAAATAAAATATATACCTAATTTTAATGTCTGTAATCTTTCTTTATGCTGGTATTATCAAAGGATAAGAAAAAATAATAGATCGATAGCTGTAATTTCCACTCTTTACTTAACCTCCATGAAGGGAGGAATTTGAATAATTCATGCTTGTTATTTTGATAGAATGAGAATTAGTTTTAAGGCTTTGGTTGTTTTCACTTCAAAATGGAAACAAATTTTACCCCATATCTTGGATTAGGCAATCACAATTGACCAATCAATTAAATGAAATAATACATTCTTAACACTTTATATCTTCTACTTTGTGTTCCTGCATCAAAATATTCATCAGTGGTTTTTGGAGCTATCTTGCCTTATTCACTTGTCATTCAGACAATGGAAATAATAACTAGAAGAGTGTACATCTGTATAGTTTTGAGGCCACATGCTTAGGTGCACTTCTCCTTTATATACTGGTAAAATCATATGCTATAGAGATCTTTGTGTCCCGTTCAATGGAGTACATGTTCTGTCAAGGAAAGGTTTATACCTGAGAATCTTTGGTGCTTGGAAAAGTTACAATAGGACAGTTCTTTAGAACCCTGATTGCCTTACAAGACAAAAAAATTATTTTTCAGAAACATCATATAATTCTCTCCTTCTAAGATGTATTTACCAGCACATTAGTATAAGAAGCTATAATCACTTCTGGTATGGTTTGTACTTGAGAAATACTTTTAGGGAAAAAACATCCACTTAATCTGCCAAAATGCTGAAAAACTTCGACTTATGCTGTTTTTGAATTTCAATCACTATAAAATTATATTTTAAATTGGCTTTTGCTGTTATAGTTATAATACATTATTACTACCTACCAAGTTTTAGAAATTAAGAGTGCAGTTACATACCAACTAGAATCAGAAAAAGGCCTCAATTAATTTCTTTTTTTTTTTTTCAAATTTATTTCCTCATGATACTTTTTTAATGTGAGGAATGAAAAACTATGGAAACTGTAATAGAATTGGGAGAAAATAATATCTAGGATTTTTCTTCTTAAGAGTTATAACTTCATAGCCCTGGCTGGTGGTTCAGTGGATAAGGTGCTGGCCTGTGGACCCAAAGGTCGCTGGTTCAATTCCCAGTCAGGGCACATAACCAAGTCGCAAGCTAGGTCTCCAGCCAGCTCCGTGGCTGGAGGCAGGTGAAAAGCAACTGTACATTGACGTTCTTTCCTTTTCTTCCTCCCTCCTTGCCCTGCCCTCCTCTCTAAAAAATAATAAAATCTTTTAAAAAATATGATTTCTATTAAAAGGAAAGAAAAAAAAAAAAAAAAGAGTTATAGCTTCAGCTTCTCTGTCATTACTCCTTTAGCATCCTGACTCCCTTTATAGTGTGTTTTTGTGATGTTTGAAATCTATCTTCCTTGGTAGAATTTAAGGTACCCTATATCACAAGTAATTCCATTATGTTCACTGTTTTATCTTTAGTACCTAGCATGTTGTAAGTTATTGGCGAATAGTTGACAAAAATGTAAAAAATGAAGTTTGATTTTGAAAGTAAAAAAACAAAAGAACAAAACCTTCATAGCTCAAATTAGATTTTCTGTCCCAGGTGTCAACCTTAATTGACTCTGAATGGCATTGACACGTGAGAAAAATGTTTTCCTACCCCAATTTACATATTCCTCATCTTCCAGATCTATTAATAAAAAACAGTATTGCGTTCTTTTGAGCTGGGATGATCCTGCTTATAAACAGAGTGGAAAGCAACATCAGTGGTACAATGTGAGGGACAGAGAGAAGTCTGTCAGTTCAAAAGTAACTCCCACCTGGTTGCTACAGTATTTGGAGTTCCTGTCATTAAGTTGTTTTGTTGTTGTATTCCCTGGGAGGCCCATAGTAAACTTAGTTATCCTGATTGTTGTAAAAACAAAATGCTATACTAGCTCCTTTATAGGGCCAGACTTTTTAAAAAAAAATTTTTTTTTTAATTTTATTGTTGTTGTATTACATCCATCCTCTTTTTGCTCCCCTCTGTCCCCCTCCCCACCCACCCATTCCCCCCAAAGTCAATCCCACCTGTTGTCCATGTCCATGTTCCCTTTATACTAGGTTCTTGTCTAAGCTGCTTCAGACTTTTAATTAAGGTTTTTTGTTTTTATTTTTATGTGAAAGATTACCTTTTGACCAATAAAATGACATATGATGTACTATCATTTTGTTACATAGGCACAGATGATTCACCTGAAAATTGTAGAAAGGATAAAATAAAACTCTAAAAAATATGTGAAGCTTTAGAGGAGGACTGGAAGTTCCCCCTCGAAGGAGGGTGGGTGGGTAAGAGGTTGAATAATATGAACTACAAGATTATTTCTGCAAAGTTTAAGAGAAACAAAATGAAATATTCATCAAGCTGTGTAATGTGGAAATTTCATGTATTACTTATGTATTTTTACTATAGAAGGGATGTAGATTGACAGGACCAGAGTTTGGTTAGTGGCAAGTGGGATGGAAATGGAAATAAGAGAAGAACATCGCTTAGTAACCCAAAGGCCTTCAAAGCAATGAGACTTTGTCAGAAGAGATGCCTGGTTTGTGAAACTACCACCTGCCCCTTCACCAAAGCCTGGAAACAAAGGCAAGGTGAATCTGGGGGTGGTGCATCTCTCCCTTGTTTTACTTAAGAAAGATTGTGATATTGTAAATATTGTGATAATAAAAACTATACACAGTAGCCCCCTTATTTGAAGTTCCACTTTCTGTTGACCCAGTTACCTGCCATTGGCTGTAGTCTGAAAAGATCAAATGGAAAATTCCAGAAGTAGATGGTTCACTAGTTTTAAATTGTGCACTGTGCTGAGTGAGCATTGCGATGAAACCTCACATGTTCTGCTCTGCCCTGCCCAGGATGTAAGTCACAACTTTGTCAGCATCTCTACACTGTGTCAGTCCCCCACCTGTTAGTCATTTAGTAGCTGGCTCAGTTATCAGATAGCCTGTGTTGCAGTGTTTGTATTCAAGTAACCATTATTTTACCTAATAATGGCCCAATAGGACAAGAGTAGTGTTGTTAGCAATTCAGATCTGCTGAAGAGAAGCTGTAAAGTGCTTCCTTTCAATGAAAAGGTGAATAATGTACAATGAGCTATTTTGCGAGAGACCCAATTACATAACTTCTATTTTAGTGTATTGTGGTAACTGTTCTACTTCATTGTTAGTTATTGTTAAATTCTTTTTGTGCCTCATTTATAAGTTAAGTGTCATACAGAAAAATACAGTCTACCCAGGATTCAGTCCTGTCTGTAGTTTCAGGCATCTGCTGGGGGTCTTGAAATATATCCTCCATAAGGATAAGGGGGAACTACTGTATTTGGTCTTCATCCCTATTTTTGCCACAAAACTCCTTAAACCCTTGGAGTTTCCTAAGTGATAAAGGTGACAAGGACCTCAATTAAGGGTGGGGGTGAGTGGAAATGTGGGGAGAGTGCCATGCTCCCCATCCCTTCCCCATACCCTGTCCTCTAAATGGCTTCTACTTGGCTGTTCCTGAGTTATATTGTTTTATAATAAACCAGTGATCTAGTAAGAGACATGTGTCTCTGAGTGCTGTGAACTGTGTTAACAAATTAATGGAACCCAAAGGGAGTTGTGGGAACCTTTGTTTTGTGACTGTCAGAGTGAAAGTAACAACTTGGATGTGAGACTGGTATTCTGAGTTGGAGGAGGCCAGTGTAGCCTTTGGTTTGTAGCCATTAGGTCAGAAGCACAAGTCACAATGTGGGCTTGGGACTGGCTCTGAAATGGGGTGGCCCAGTCTTGCAGGACGGAGCACTTTCCTGTAGAATCTGGTGCAATCTCCTGGTAGAAGCAGTTAAGTTCTAGGATACAAGTGCAGCTTGGTGCTATGGGAGAACACCCTCACACCAATGGAACTGGGTGCTGCTCATTGGTGTGGGGAAAACCTCCACACAGTTGGCGACTAGAAGTGAAGGTTCAGTGTGAGTTTGGTTCTGTGTGAGAGAAACTCAGGGGAAAGACTGGGTTTTTTCCTACATAGGTACACTGAACAGAGTTTTTCTCATTTTACTGGCTGTCTTGTTTTATGTTTACTTTTCTATATTCTGCTTTCTTTTTGATAAAGTTAATAATGTGTTCTGCAGTGGCATTAAACTGTGGGTAGTTATACAAAAACAAACTCCCAAAGGTTCCAAATTGCATCAGGAGGTATCTGCCTCACTGGCTCAAATATGGGAGGAAAGGGAATCTTTGATTTCACAAAATATCACAAAAGTGATATTTTATTGAGCATGTTTTCCTCCTAGAAGATTTGTCATCATAGGTCATTTATGTTTCACATGCAACAATGCCAACTAATAATGAAGATATTAGAGAAATGCTATGAATGGTAGCATGTGGTTGGTAAAACTCTCAGAGAATTACTGACTACATGCTAAATAATTTACTTAAACAAGCTGTGTTAAGCAACCCAATTTAACACTTGTTTTCTGAACTTCGCTCTAAGATTTTTTTTTTTTTTTTAGATCTAAACTTGGTCAAAGTTTCAAAAGTTTTACTTGAGAATTTTGTGACAGGAGCTTCTTTTCTCCCCCTTTGCTGCTCAACCGCCATAAGTCTGTTCTGCTCATTCACCTGATTCTTCTCACTGGGGACTAAAGCCATCTATAGTGTCAACTCTCCAACCAGTGGACACTAATCAGTGCTTATGTGCTATTTCTGATACTGTTGCCCACAAAACCTGTTTTTCAAATTATTTATCCCTTACCTTCTGTGATGATACTCTCCCCCTTATTCTCTCTTTTTTCTCATAAATCTCTGAACACTGCTTCTTTACTTTGTGGGCATTGCCTCTCTGCCACTCCTTTAGTCTGCTTTCCAAGTTTCAGTTCTTGGCCTGTTGCTCTTTTCTCTTTGTATCTTCTTAGATGATCTCACTCATCTACCATGTGTGTCAATCACTCCTAAATTGAAATCTCCAGTGTTTGGATTCCAATTTTCGAACATATGTCTGACTGTATGTCCAAAGTGAACAGCCACCTGAGCCAGCCCCACCACAGCTACCCTCAGTCTATTTCCTGCCTGGGCTCATAGACTCACCATCTGCCTGTACGCCTACACCAGAAAGCTTAGGAATCATCCTCAGCTACTCTTCCCCATTCCTCATATCAAACCAAGTCCAGTAAGATTTGATTCCTGATACATTTCAATTTGATTGCCTGCATCTTTAGTGACATGAGTCATCATGTTTTTATTATATGTCCATTTTTATCCTTTTAATGATGATGATAACAAGCCCTTAAAAAGGCACTTACTATGTGCCAATCTCTGTTCTAAGGGCATTATTTCTACGAACTCATTTAATTCCCAAGACAAGCCCCTGAAGTTGGTATTCTTATTATCTACCTTTTCTAGGTGAAATCGTTCAGGTACAGACAGGTTGAATAAGTTGTCTGAGATGAGATGTGACAACAGTGGTGGCAAGGTGGAAACTCAGGCAGTGAGTCTTCAGAGTCCATCCTCTCCACTATTTTCTAGAGGGAAATTTAACTGTGTTGTTTCCCTGTTGTCTAGAGCCCATAGAATCTCTTCCATGTGTCTGTATGGCTTCGTTTGTCATCTACTATACATTACATTACAGCAACACTACATTCATATTACACTCTAGCAATACACACAAAAGCCATGATCAAGTCTATGCCTTTGTATACCCACCAAGTAGCTTGGCATTCATTTTCTCTGGTCTTGTATTGATACATTTCTTAAATATGCAGTTTACGAATGCTTTAACAGCTTAGCTAGTTTCTTAAAAGGGTATTATGCCAGCGAGAATTATAAAGCAACCCTCTCAAAATTCTTGGTCCTTGGTGCAAATACTCCTTTCCTCAGTTACTTAAACAATAATCTATGTACTGCTATGAAGGGATATTGTACATATAATTAAAGTACCAAATCAGTTGATTTTATAATGGAAAGATTATCTTGGTGGGCATGACAAAATCATGTGAGCCTTTTAAAAATGGAAATTTTCTTTCTAGCTGGTCACAGAAAAGAAAGTCAAGAGATAGAAGGCATGAGAAATATTTGGTATGCCATTACTGGCTTAAAAATGGAGGAGACCACATGGCAAGGAATGAGAGAGTCCTCCGTCACCCAGGAGGTGAAACCAGCATCTGGCTGAAAACCTGCAAGAAAACAACCACCTCAATCCTATAACTGCCAGGAAGTGTGTTTTGCCAACAAGAAAGAGCCTGGAAGACATTTTTTAAAAAAAGATCATGTGATCTGTGAATAAAGATAGTTTAACTTTTTTCTTTCTAATCTAAGTACATTTTAGTTCCCTTTCTGTCTTATTTACCTAAGTAGATCCTCTAGTACATTGTTGAGTAGAAGTGGCAAGAGTGGACATCATTGTCTTGTTTCTGAACTTAGAAGGAAAGCCTTTAGTTCTTGGTATTAAGCATGATGTTAGCTTTGGGTTTTTGTAGATGTTCTTTATCAGGTTGAGGAAATTTTCCTCTATTCCTAGTTTGTTGAGTGTTTTTATTACTCATAAAAAGGCACTTAGTTATGTCAAATGATTTTTCTTTTTTGATTGAGATAATCATGTGATTTTGTTGTTTAGTCTGTTTTTTAGTCTATTGTTGTATTATGTTCATTGATTGTGTGCTGTTAAGTCTATTTATTTCCTGAGCTAAATCCTACTTGGTCATGGTACATAAACTTTTTTATATGTTTGTTCGATTTAGTTTGCTAGTGTTACAACAAGGATTTTTGTGATCAAGTAAGGAACATTGGCCTGTAGTTTTCTTTTGATGTCTTTGTCTGGTTTTGGTATGATAAAATAGACCACAATAGAATGAAATTGGAAATTAATAGCAGAATAAAGTTTAGAAACTTCAAAAATATTTGAAAAGGAAACAAAGCAGTTGTAAGTAACTGATAGGTCAAAGATGAAGTCACAATCAAAATTTTATTAAGGACAAATAAAAATTAAAATACGACATACAAAAACTTTGATGTAACTAAAACAGTGGTTAGAGGGGAATTTACTGTTTTAAACATCTATATGGAAAAAAAAGGAAAAATCACAAATCAATGATCTAAACTTATACCTATAGGAAGCCAAACTGAACAGAAGAAAGAAAATAATTATGAGTGTAAATAAATGAAATAAAAAATAGAAAACTTTGAAGAAAATCAATCAAACCAAAAGTTGGTTCTTTGAGAAGATCTACAGAAATTATAAACCTTTGTTGAGAGTGAGAGAGAGTGAGAGGGAGAAAGAGAGACTCAAATTACTGAAATCAGGATGAAAGAGAAAACATTACTATCTGATACCTAATTTCTTCATCTGTAAAATGGAAATTATAATGTATGTATCATCAAGTTGTTGTGGATATTAACTGAGAAACTGCTGAGCAGTGTACCTGGAGTGTAGTAAGCTGTTAAGAGTTGTGTCTCCCTTTCCTCTTTTGTACTTCTAGTTCATTTTAGATCATTTAAATCTTTACGAAGTCTATCTTAAAAACCAGAAATGATTATTCAAACTTGTTAAAATCTACTACTCTGCTTATCCTTCCAGTGCCTTCTGTTTTCTAATCCCAATTCAGCTTTCCTTTTGTGTTCCTCCATATACTGTGTCAGCAAAGCTTAGCTTCAGCCAAGCTCTTTCATGAACTTTTCCTGGGGTTGCAAATAATATTATTATTTATTTTCATGTATTTATCTGTTTATTTTTCTTGATTTGCTTTTTCTTCATTCCTGCTCATTTGCAGGTACTCTGTAGACTACTTCTTCCCCTCCAGTCCAAACCAGAGCAGGATCAATAAATCAAGGCATTTGTTACTTTAGTGAAAGGCAGAAGCATTGAGTCCTGCTAGTAGAGCTGTGTCTTCTGTTTTTCGCTCCCTTAAATACCCTTCATACTTCTTTCTGTCTTACTATGTACACCTTTCAGGACCTCATATTCTGTCTTCTCCTTTAACTCTTCATTCATGCCCAGTTTGAAGCTTAGTCTGTTTCTGCATTTGATTGCAACCAATTTATTTAACTACTATATATTTTGGTCTATTTAATTAGTGTATGGCCAAAACTGTAGCAAGGTATGCATATACTAGCATATCAGTACAACCGTTACTTTGGGTTGAATTATAACAGGAAAAAACACAATTTTAAATGTTGGAGTATAAAAGTAAATAATATTTCAGAGAGGTTTATTAAAAGAAGCTTTTGTGCAGCTTGTTGGTGCACACTTTTGCCCACAGCATCTAAAATAAAAGTAAGTTATCTTTTAAACCATGTCATCAGAAAACATTAACTTTTTTAAAAGATTTATTTATTTTTAAAGATTTTATTTATTATTTTTAGAGAGAGGGGAAGATAGAGAGATAGAGAAGGAGAGAGACATCCATGTATGGTTGCCTTTCATCTGCCTCCAGCTAAGGACCTGGCTGGAGACCTGGCTTGCAACCCAGTTATGTGCCCTGGCTGGGAATTGAACCAGTGACCTTTGGGTTCGCAGGCTGGCACCTTATCCACTGCGAGAAAACATTAACTTTAGAAAATACCTATTGAATATATTTTGTAAAAGTTTAGGAAATCAGTGCACACATGTTTTCCCACTTCTTATCAAACAACTTTATTCTCTTTTTGTGATGCATATTACTATTTTTAATATTTTCAATATTTATTGTATATACATATATTCTTACACTGTCCCTTTAAGAAATAAATATAATTTTTCAACATTTGTTCTATGTTTGCATAGTATATTCCCATTGTATGGCTGTACCATAATTTATATAACCTATGCACTATTATAAGACATGTATGATATTTTCCATTTTTCCTATATAAGTAATATTCTGATGATTATTTTTATAACTAAACTTTTGCTTATATTCTTACTTTTCTCATTCTTTCTTCCCTATTTATGAAGAAAAAAAAAACAAAGATAAGTTTCAGAATTTAAGTCTGGGTAATCATTGGCTCTCATGTTGACCAAGCACATAGGAATTTCAATTACTATGTACTAAACCTACTGTAGTTCACCCATAAAATTAAAATGCAATATCTTTTTCCCTCAGGGTTTTGAAAGTGCATTTAGATAGAATCTGAAAAAGATATGCTGTCAAACAGTGCAGTGTTTTACTAATTTCACTGTTGAGGCAGTTTTATGAAACCACACCAAGACAGCACAGCTTTTATGTTTTATTACTTTTAGACATAAATGACTACTTACAAAAACTGAAAACACCATGAAAATGTCAGTTCTGGGTTCTACACATCCCTGGCTTCAAAGATTCTAGCAGATCATGTGGTTAGGAACTCCTAAGACACATCTGTTTTTGAAAAATACATGATAATAGCTTTTTAAAACATTTCATTTGCTATTATATTCTAAGTTATAAATCTAAAAGTTTAACATGTATATTATTGTTTCCCTACTTAAAGTATAATCTCATCAATTACCATGATGGCACTTTTATATACTTAAAAAGAGAATTTTCAGAATATCTGCATATACACCATGAATGTAGACATTAAAATAATCACTGTTAGCTAGTTAGTGCCTTTCAAAATATTTGCAAATGGTGTGCTGAAACACATGACTTTATAAAACAGCATTGGAGGAGTCTATTTTTAAGAATATGTGCTTAGGTTAAAGGGGAGGTAGAGTGCATTAATGATTCAAAATGCTGCCATTTATACTTGCCTAATTAAAAAAAGGCTCTTCACTGAATCTGACGAGTAGAGTGGAGTATCTGTGTGTTACTGAAGTCTCCGCATCATTAACTTCCCTCTTCTATTTAGAAGTGTTTAACAGAGAAGCAAATGAGATTGTAAATATGCCATGGCTTAGCAAGGAATAGAGAGTTAAACATTTACTAAGATCCTAGAATGGAGAGGGCACTATGCTAGGTGCTAGAAGCACCAACATCAACAGCTTGTGGTTACTGTCTTTGATGAATTTACAAATTAGTGGGAGAAATAAACACACCAAGCAGGGGATCTAAATATAATAAGTTTAAATTAATATTCAGGAAAAAACATTCAAGCTATTTTGGGGAACAGAGTATTGACCCAGTCTGGTAAGGTCAGGTCATGCCTTCACTGAGCCTTTGAAAATAAAGGGCTCATGGATGGCAGTCCCAGCTGCCAACTTCAGCCTGCTTTTATCCAGTCCCACCTCGGCCAGTGCTGAGCATGGCTGTGCAAGCCATGGCTAAAGTCAAGCCCATGCTGCTCTGATCTGCACTCTTAAACCGTTTCATAATTCATCTGTCCAGAGGAGGCAACGTTTTATAATTTCTCTATTGAGAATGGTGCCTTTTTACATTCGTTCACTCAGAAGGGGTGCTTTTCTGCAGTTTTGACAAGGCGCTGAACTTTTAGCCTTGCATGGTGGGTCATAGGGTGAGGTTTTTTTTTTCATATCATCTTTAACTCACAAGTACCTTTTCTAAGCAGCTGTAACTGCTTCTTACCCTCTCCTCTGGAAGCTTTCAAGTATCCTGAGCTTTCTGTGGTTAACAGCTATCAGTTTGAGAGGTGAATGGGGAGTGTTGGTGTGCACTCTGGGTTGTCCCTCTGTGGTGGAGATCAAAGTCAAAAGAAACAGGGACAACAGGCTGACCACTAATGGGAATGGCTCTCAAAAGAGAAAAAAACTACACACTGAGTAAGTTTCTAGAAAAGTTAGCTTCCAGGGGCCGACAGTTTCTCCATTGTCTTCTTTCTTTCTGGTGCCTCCACATCGTTTTCAATGATTGCTTCTATAGATTCTGCCAACGGAACTTTTCCTCTGTTGCAAGCCTTTGAACATCTCTCTCTCACACATTGTTCTCAGGCTTTGTTTATATTCGGCAGTGGGTGATTCACATCTGTCCGTCTCTGTGCAAGCTGGGAAGAGGTAAGAGATCCCTGAGAAAAATAATGGAAAATAATCACTAAATTAGGTGTACAAGAAATGAAAAGAGATTAAAATTTAGAAATATTTTGTAATCCTATGCTAGAAATCACTTTCAAAAGAACAATTTGTGAATACCTAGGATAGTGCCAGCACATATAGTTACTTAGTTTAACTGAATGAAGGATTGATATAAAACAAGTGTCTGAGAAATAAATCAGGTACTGGTAATGTACAGGGTCCCAATCAGATATTAGAACACCAATAAGCAAAGATATTAGTTTAATATTTGAAGTTGTTAGGCAAATATTAAACTCATAGATAATAAAAGACTGATAACAAATAGTTTAAATTTTTTTCTACTCTTTGGTGGGGAGACATAAGGAGGCCCCTAAGTATATGCAAAAGTCTTTAAATTTCTGGTTGGATATTTCTACGGCATTCCAAAAAAAAAAGGTTGCAAACTGGAAAGCATGACTTGGAACAGAAATTATGTGATCTTCAGGGAAGTCCCAACCCAGCAAAGTCCTGCTTTTACTTAGAAGTTGGATGCAAAAATATGATCTTTAGCCAAGAAAATCAGCAGTAGTTATTCAGCAGCAATCAATTGGCAAGTAAAAAAACCATCTCAAAAAGGAAAAGTGCTGGGATAAAATTATCCAGACAAATCAGAACAGGAGTTCATTGGATCAGAGCTGCTGGAAAACCTGGATTGGATATTGCAATGTAAGTCTGACCTAGACAGATTGAAAAAATACTGCTCCTTAGAGTAAGCAGGTTCAAGGGAAGTTTTGGCAAGGTGACCAAAGCCTGCAGACACTCTGTCCCAACCCTATGCACCAGATTATGTCAGTGCCTCAGGCACAGAGGGGAGGCTGAGGACCCCTTGCAGCACAGTCACCTGGGGTATGTTAAATACATCAGGTTCCTGGATCCCAGCCTGGATTACGCCTTGATGTCTGTGAAAGGGAGATTCAAGGATCTGTTTTTATAATGACTCTATGACTAATTTTCTGGTCCACTACCATTTAGGAATTATTAACTTATAGAGCACTATGTACTGCATGCAGTACTGAGAAGCAAACATATAGGAGTTTGCACAAAAATGATTACAGATATAGATATAGAAAATTTTTTAATAAAAAAGATTTTATTTATTTTTAGAGAGAGAGGAAGGGAGAAAGAGAAGGATAAGAAACATCAACGTGGGAGAGAAATATCCAGCTGTTGCCTCTCTCATGTCTCCAACTGGGGACCAGGCCGGCAACCCAGACATGTTCTCTGACCAAGAATTGAACCAATGACCTTTCTGTTTGTGGAATGATGCTCAACCTACTGAGCCACACCAATCAGGGATAGAAATTGTTTGGTATATCTATTCATGGGAGGACTATGCTATATTGCTACTTCAAAAGAAGAGCATAGCTATGAAGCTAATATGGCTCTCATATAGGTTTTCCCTCCTTTTCTAAAACACAGTTTTTTAAAGATTTTACTTATTTATTTTTAGAGAGAGGAAGTGAGGGAGGAAGAAGGGGAGAGAAACATCAATGTACAATTGTTTCTTGTAGGCCCCCAACTGGGGACCTGGCTCTCAACCCAGGCATGTGCCCTGACTGGGAATCAAACTGATGCCCCTTTGGTTCACAGGCTGGCGCTCAATCCACTGAGCCACACCAGCCAGAACTGAAAAACATTTTTTTAAAATAGGAGTTTTATATAGATAAACTGGATTGAACTGGAGGGTGGATAGGTGAAGAAGATGGAACAAAAAAGTAGGGTGTTCACATAATAGCCTTTTTATAATTAAGGCCGTTAAACATAGGTAAGTAAATTGTGCTGATTATTATGGTAGAATACTGGTAAATGTTTAATCACTTGCTCTTTGAGAAAGAGTTTGATTTGTAGAATTTTCTGTTTTTTTTTTTTTTTTTTTTTTTTTTTGTGATATAAATACTTCCATATTAGTTGATTTCAAGCTACCAATGACTTAACAACTAACTGGCTAGTAAAGTTTCTAAAATTTTAATAAATGAGTTCTTGTGAATGAATACTAGCCATCTCCACTGATTTTATATATAAACCATTATATTTCTACTTATTTTCAAAGTTAACTTTGTAACTTATTTATTACATTGAATGATTCATATTTCCCCCCATGTCACCATCAACATTCATATGTTCATTTTTTCTTTTTTGCTGTTCTCAATGAATTATTATGAGTTTGAGACGTTAAAATGGGTAGTGCCTTTTCAAATTGTTTTTCTAGAATGACACATTTTTAATGTGCTTTGGAAAGGAATAAAAAGAGACCTTAAAATAGTAATGGAAAATTAACAACTATTAGATGCAGTAAGTGGAAGTTACTTTTAAAGTTATTTACAAAACAAAAATGGCATCAATATATCAGATACCATCTGATCCACTATTTTTTTCTCTTTTGAAAAATAATGTGGTTTATAGAATTGGGAAGCTCACTTGCTAGAAGACTTTAAATAGCTGCCTGATATGCACTGGGAAGCTGATGTGCTCTGGTAGCCGGTGGGTTTGGCAGGGAAATTTTTGTTGTATAATTTTCTGAAAAGAAGCTTGGGAGAACTCCAGGGAGATATTTTAACAGTATTCAAAGATACCTACATACAAGCTTTTTGAGTTGAAAAGACCAGTGAGAAGGGCAGGCATGTGTTGAGGGAGCTCCCCATGATAATTCTGATTTAATTATTATGTAATCATTATTTAACTATCTATGGGCTGTGCTCCCTGTCTCTGCCAGACTCACTGGCTTCCTTAAAAAGCTCTTGGGTAAAACATAGATAATGTACTGGATTAGAGTTATGATTCATTTGGCTCTATTTAAAAATACAATTTTTAGGAAAAGTTAGAAAGTAGGAATATAATTTCTCAAAGTGCCAATAAAATTGTTCTTCTAGGGAATAATCCAGCTAAACTGAGTTTATTAGTAGGAAGGAATATTGTGGTATTTTGGTTAAAATGCTTAACATCTGGATTATGTGTTGTTATGGACTGAATTGTCCCCTCAAAATTCATAGGTTGAAGACTTAACCTTTAATGTATTTGGAGACAGGGCCTTTAAGGAGGTTATTACAGTTATATAAGACCATTACATAGAGCCCTAATCCAATAAGATTGCTATTCTTATAAGACGTGGAAGAGATCTCTCACCTCCCTCTCTGAGACATTTTCCACCCACTCCTGGTTTGTGCACAGGGGACAAAGAGAAAAGGCTGCCAACTGCAAGCCATGGTGAAAGACCTCACTAGAACCCAACCTGCTGGCACCTTGATCTTGTACTTTCTTCATCCAGAACTGCAATAAAATAAATTTCTGTAGTTTAAGCCACCCAGCCTGTATTTGTTATATGTATATATAATAAAATATTGTGCTTTATTTATTTTGAACATAAAATATGCTGTAGAATAATTTACTTGTCAAATAGGGTCATATGTACTTCTATAAAAATTTTGTTTTACCACAAACAAATTGTTCACATAAATTGCTTGTCATCACCCTCCATAAAGTTACCATTTGCACACATTATTATCAAAGGGATGAGGTGAAGGATAATATTAGAATTCACCTATGTTTTACAAAAATCCATTTCTCCTGATCCCATATCAGCTTAGCTATAGTGACCCCCCAACTACTGATAGAGATGTATTACATATCCTGATTCCCAGGAAGGAAAATGTTTGAGAACCACTGGTTAATATCATTAGGCTAATAAATTTATAATGTGAGGCCTGAATGAAGTTTCAGGCCAGAATCTGCCTATTTGGAGACACATATGGTAGAATATTCAGCAACATTATTACTTCAAAACCCATTTAAAGTGGACTTTAAAATAGACATGTATATAAGTATGATAAGCTCTTGTGTACATTCCTATGTATGGGAGCATTAAGGATAAAAAATGAAGTTAGAAATTACATGGTAAAAGAAAAAGTAGTTGTTCTACCCACCAGGGATTAGGTGGCCCATAAAAATGCCCATGAAATTGACTCTGAGATTCTTGGTATTTCAAAGAAAGAATAATCTAATAGCTTGCATAGATCTCCTTGTTAGTATTATTCACTTTATCATGTTGTAGTCCATTTTATTGTCCCAACTCTGGTTAATGTTCTGCCGTAGAATGGAAATAGTTGATTTCTATGAATGAAAAATGATGGATCTATAGGGTTACATCAAATTACTCTGGTGCAGCTTTTCCTTAAGGCCCTTAGCTTGCCCTTATAGCTGGCTGGGTGATTGCAGCACCCACGTGTTCAAGCTTCATGAAAAGAAAGAAAATCCTGGCTAATGCCCTATTTTATTTCCTGGCTAAAACAAAGGGTGACTTCAGTGGTTATCAAGATTTTTCCTGTTTTTGTTATATTTGGTTTCTTCCTGAATTCTTCCTGTGGCTCCTCCGCCCCTTCAGATCCTGCCTTGCCATTTGCTTGAACTTTGACCCTTTCATCCGGCATCTCCCTTACTAGTCATGCCCCTGTCTCTGAGAGTGTAAGATCTTTAGCATCTTTGAAGATTCTTCTTTCCTTTACTTTTTTTTCATAGAAAAAGCTATCCAAAGTTCTATTTTTAGTCCAATAATTAGAACTCAATTTTTAAGAGATTTTATTCATTATTTTTAGAGAGAAGAGTAGGAAAGGAGGAAGAGAGGGAGAGAAACATCAATGTATGGTTGCCTTTCACCTGCCTCCAGCTATGGATCTGGCTGGAGACTCAGTTTGCCACCTGGTTATGTGCTCTGGCTGGGAATCTAACCAGCAACCTTTGGGTTTGCCAGCTGGTGCCTATCCACTGAGCCACACCAGTCAGGGTTAGAATTTAATTTTTAAAGTCACAGTTTAAAAACTTTGTTTTCTTAGGTATAAATTCTTATTTTAAACTTATTAGTTTTACTATTGTAATTTATAAGTCTAGCAACTTTTAGCCATCATTTTAAAGTACTTTGGAACAGTATTTGCTTTATTTAAAACTTAATTAATGAGCACTTTCAAATGTACTTAGTTATTTTATAAGTTAAATATGTTCAATGTTCTTAAATATTTCAATTGTCTGAAAGGGAAGACATGTCCATAAAAAGATCATTTCTCTGCATAGTAAATATTTCCAATATAGCAAACTTATACTTTCAAATTCCTTAATATTTACATACATTTATAACTTTAATTGAACTCTGTCATGCAACACCTTATCCCCAAACACTGCAGCTTTCTGCTTGGTTCCACCTGTCTGTCATGTGCTGCTGAGAATTTTCTTTAGAGGAACAACCATCTAAATGTGAATATTACTCAATGTCGTTTCCTTCCTCAGATTCTGTCTGATTTTGGTTTCTCTCCATTGCTTTCAAATAGTTGTTTTTTAAAATAATTTGTCCAAGGTTTGAATTGTTTTCTGTGGAAGAGTTAGTCTGATATCAACTACTTTGTCATTACCTGAACTGGACTGCATCTCTTGCACTGGAGGCTCTTGATTTTTAACCTGCCTATGAGTATATGGTAAAGGCTGGGGTAATAAGTATCATAGATAATTATTCAACAACATATAATGTCTTCTCTCATTGGCAAAGTTGAAAACTTTAAATGGATAATTCATATGTGCTTTTTTTTTGTTTGTGTGACCAGCAGAGCTTTGGAGTTGGCATTGGTCCAAAGTTGGCATTTCAAAATTGTGCCCTATAACCCTTGTGTTTTGTTGTCCCTGAAGTGGCTCAAATACCTGACAAATAGTAGAAAATTGACCTTTTAGCCTGCAAAAAAGAATGAATAAGCCTTTAGCATATTGAGACATTTATACATACTGCAACTGTGAATTCTGAGTTCAAACCTATGAGAAAATGTCATTATTCCATTTGAAGCCTATAATCTATTGAAATGTCTCTTTCAATACAATACATAAAATGTATCAAGGAACAAGTACAGAGAAGGATGGTGGAAGGGAAGATAATTATTTTTTGCCAGATATTACACATAAAATGTATCTGAGAAAACAGAACAAAAGTAGGAAGATGAAATAGTCACCCAGGCCAATTTGGCTGGCCAGCAATGTTACCTCAAATCAATGAGCAATGTCACCTCAGATGGAAAGACATATGTGGGAATCTACGTATTTTTTTCCCGATCTTCATAGTATGCAGTGATATTTTAAGATGAAAGCAAGTCTTAGCTTAAACACCTGTATACCTAATATATATATATATATGTATATATATATATATACTAACATATAAATATTTATTAGCAAACAAGCAAATATAGGCATATACTTTTCTTTCTTTCTTTTTTTTACCTGAAAACAATTTCTCTGTTCTCAGCCTCCCTGATAGGTTTCTTGCATGAAAGATTCAATCTGAGGCCAGGGCAATGATAGTTTGATGGCAGGGTCAGCCAACATTTGTATGAGTTAAATATCAGAATTGTTCTGGAGATGGAGAGGCCCAAGGTCTCAGAACCCTGCATTTCAAGTGAGTCCCACTTTGGTTGCCAATTTTTTTTGCCTTCTTCATTTGATCTCATACGCTCTTTCTAGCCTATCATACATTTCAGAAACCATTTACTTTAGCAAAAAAAAAAAAAAAAAAAAAACTTCTTGCTAAAATTTCTTGGGGAGTAACAAAACTTCCAGTAAAGATTTTGATGAACTATTGGAAGTGATTAAGTGCACTTTCCAAGTGTGAATTCCTCTTTAAACTATTTCATATGCTAACTGAACACCCTGCCTTGAGGATATACCTATATACATTACTGCTTACTGATGGATTTTAAAAGCCATTTATTACACAGATAATATAATATTTTCAATGACAATCAGACATGTCTAGAATACCTTAGCCCAAATTAATAGATTTGAATCACTACCCTTGCATGGATAGTAGATATTACTAATGAATAATTTATCTGTTTTTTCTGCTAGTATTAAATATAGATTCACATTTTTTTAGCAGAAAAGACAGTCCCTACTGATCAGCATTTTCAGTTGAAATATGATTTATTATTTTAGCCTCAGTTTACTCTCAAACAGTTATTTTATTTAAACATCTAGTTAATAACCAAAGTTCCCATTTCACAAATTGTATGCTATGCAGCTTCAGTAAATACGTAGTTGACATTTGCAGTCATGAAGTATCCTTTTTTCCTAGGAAAGACTGAAAATGTGGGAGGTAGTGTGGGAGGAGATCAGGCTGATTATCACAGCCTTAAGAGAAGTCAATATTGCAGATGATTGCTTAGAAGTTGTAGCAGGGAGAGACCACCTATGAGGAAAAGAGTGATAATTACAAACAACAATCACAGCTGTTAAGAGCAGCACTCATAACACATCCTCAGCGTGAAAGGATTGCAACTAATGCACGCACATCAGCCACATGGAGTCACTGATGGACCCAGAGTGGATACAACCTATAGACAAGCCAACTCTAATAGCTAGAGATGTCAGAATTAAAGTCCACAGCTTATCTTGCAGGAATATTTCTATTTAAGTAAGGTCTAAAGGGTTATATTTTATATAAGCAATATATTATCTAAAGGTTACTTATCAATCAACTGTGCAAGGTGTCTTACCCTACTTTAACATTTCCTATAAATGGTACAGGCATCATTATGTTTATTTTTCCTAACTGCAGAAAGGGCCACCTAGCTAGCAGATATTCTGCTCTGCCTTCTATAAGTCCAAAGAAACCCTTCATTGCCCCTAACCAAGCAAATGTCAACTTTCGTTAGCTAAAGGCTAAAATACATTGAGCTCTCCTCCAGAAAAATAATTATGATTTATTCGAGAATATGCTTTTCCATTTGGAAACACTAATTTCATTTTCTGTGAAGCATATATAATGTTGGGACATTTCATACATATCCTTTTCCTCTATTTTTTTGCATTAATATCTTAACAAGCTAAAAAAATAACCAGTGACCACAGTCAAGTAATACAAAAAGTAAACTGTAAATAATAATAATAGCAAAGGTCCAATCCATTATTCAAATCCTGATAAAATCACATATAGTTTAAACATGCTTTATGAACTTTGAAATAAGCAGCATCATTTGAACATATTACAATATATAAGCAAGGTTGAATAAAATAATAGGGCCATCATTACTTTTCTTTCTGTCCCTAATCTACAAAACCTATTAACGTGAGTTATATACATTTAAAATGTTTATTGTCACACAAAGAAAATATATTTTGTTTTGGGCAAAGAGTATTTAATGTGTTTGCTTAAGGGATGAATATGTGCAGAAAAATATTAATGAATTCATTTTTTGTTTGCAGTGAATGACAGTTAGGTGGTCTGTAGTAAGACTTAGCTGGAAGTATTGATCTGAGAGACAAAAGCATACAGATTAGTTGCAGTCTTGGCCAGAAATGAACTTGTACAAACTGTATGGAGGAACATTTCCTCTCTTAATCATGATGTGTGTAGATTTAAATAACTTAAAGAGAAGGATTCCTTTCAATATAGCTTCAATTTTCTCTTAGAAGAAAAAGTGAGGTCATTTTCAAAATCCATAGTGACAATTTCTCCCTAGAAGTCTAGAAATTAGCTCCAATTTTTTTTTGGAACATTTTTTCTCCCCCAATCTGTCTTTCTTGTGCCAATGGGGATTTTGGAGGGAATTTAGTAGAAAAACATACGTTAGCCATATACTTGGATTCATGTCATTGCAAGATGTGGTATGAGGAAAGTGATGACAGAGAGAAAGTCAGATTTCATACCTTCTTTCCCCCCGTCTTCCATCTGTGTTAATTAAGCAACCTTTGAGTATATACAAATGCATTCTACACATCAAATATATTAAGTTTGCAAAGCATCATTGTCACATAATATTTTACTCGGCCTCAACAGTAATCTTAAACACAGAAAGGGAATACATTCCTATTATTAATAAGGCATTAATGGCATCTCATATTTATAGAGCAGCTTAAAATATGTAGTGTTTTCATGTAATGTTCTCATTCCAGTCTCAAATCAGAGTATCAGGACAATTTGCAAGATAATAAATATGAGAGGTTGGTATTCATAGAAGTTGGTCAAAGTTGCTTATGACCAAAAAGTATAAGTTAAAATGAGAAGAAAACATTTTTACCCATCAAATCATTGAGGGACTGATTGACTCAATTTTGTCAAGGGCCTGTATTGGCAGAAGGGTAGTGCTGTATGCTGTTGGTGAAGTCATCGGTTGCAATATTTCTGAATGATATTTTGGCACTAGGAATTTATTGTGAGCAAGAACGGGAGGTATACACAAAGGTTTACATGTGAACAAATTCATCAGAGAGTTATTTATAATATAGAATATTAGAAACCATGTTTATTTGGGCAAATGTAGTTTAGGGTTATCATCTTGGAACAAGAGGAGATCTTGCAAATGAAGACCCTGTACGGTGAAACCAAAGTTGAAAGAAGTGTGGGATCAGAGCTGCCCTAATTATCCTTACTGCACTTCCCTACAGTTTTATATGAGAAAAATAAAATGCAATATTCTTTTGAGGTTAATTTGTTAACAACCTAACCCAATTTTAACTGGTTTAGGTATACTTGCTGGCTTATGTGTATATGAATGCATTTATTTAATATCTAAAAATGCGTTTTATTTAGGAAACCTCTCAAAGAAAATGTGTTATTAAGTAAATTGTAAGGATAAGCTTATGTGGAAATAACTGACTTGGTTACCCATAGCAAAGCCAGTAAGTATTGAAAACTGAAGTTATTTTAGAGACTATTGAAGTGTGTGTGTCTGATTAAAATGGCCTAGGTAATATCCTTTATTCTGATTCTAAGACTTGATGATCCTGAGATTTCTTTTAACTTTATGGGCCCATGGTTGATTTAGCAGTAACATTTATTATTTGAAGAAAGTAAGAAAGATGGTGTTAAATGTTCCTCAAAGTGGAATTGAGGTTTTAATTATTATAGGACATATGGGGGAAAGAGACTGAACAGCTCAATACATAGCCAGATAATTTTTCAGTGAATATTTAAAAATGTAACAGTGTGCCTATTCAATTAGGAAGCTGCTGGTGTTTTGTTTATTTGCTTTAACTGGGTAAAAATAATAAGGTCACTCAAGTCATTACAACACTTCCTAATTCATAGAGAAAACTTTTTGTAAAGTACCAATTAATGCTTCTTTTATTTCGTTTAAACAAAATCAGTGCTACTAAAATCATGTAACATTTCTTGGCTAGTCTAACTGTGCGTTTATCATTTGCAAGTAAGTTAAAGGCCACCATAACAATTAATAAAATATGCAGAGTTAAATTCAGTGTATTAAGCTGTAAGATATTCTCAAATTTCTTTTCTTTCTGAATTATTATAGTGAAGATAGAAGGCTTCTTAACTGTCAAAATAACTGTTAAATAAAACAGTGTTTCTCTTCTTCTTCAGATGCCTTCCCAGAGGACCCTGTCCTTTTCTTGCAAGTGACATTTACATGTTGTTTACATTTTCTATAGCATCTTACATTATTTAATATTTTCTCTTTCCTCTTCTTCCTATCTTCCTTTTTTCTTTCCTCTTTTCTTGCTCAATTATTGAAATAAAAAAGTTGGTACTACCATAGAAAAGGACAATGGAAAATTGTGGCTTTATGTGAGCAAATGTATTAAAATATTCCAGAGAATGAATTTACCCACCTGGACACTGGCAGAGTCTGTCCCTGCATGCTTACCACACCACAGAGAACACCTGTACATCCCAAGGACATGTGGTTCTAGAGCAGAGATCTGTCCATCTGAAAAAACCCTGGAACATTGGTCTTTGTCACAGCTCATTGTCCCATTCCTCTCTTTCCTTTCTATGCCTCTCATCCATCTAGTTTCTTTCTTCATAGATTCCTCCTCCCCCTCTAACTTGGATATTCCTAAATTTCAGTCTTCTTCCTTACACCCACTCCCTTTGGGGTCCCTTTCTGCATGTATGGTTTCACATATTAACTCCATGAAGGCAGATAGCAAATATATTGCTCCAGCTCTGGCTGCAGTACTAAAACTTGTTTTTAAAACCAAGCTCATTCTCTTTCTCTCTGCACACAGCATCCCTTTGATGTCCACAGCTTGCTACTCTATCACACTTTTCCAGTGACCCAGGCTCCAAAGGCTGATATCCTTTTCTCTAATCAGACATTCCTTTGCCATATCTTCTGCATTGATCCTTTCCTTTCCATTCCCACTGAAACATGCTGGCTCCATTCTCTGGGAGATCAATTGCACCGAATATGAAAGGCCCTTGTATTTTCAGCCTCTCCCTCATCCAGCTCACCCTGCATACATCAATCTTCTTTAAGGTTAATATCTCTTGCCTTTGGGATTCAATCTCTTTATATTTCACTTGAAGGCTCACACACAATTTACCTTTTATATACTTTTGGTCTAATCTACTTTTCTCACACAAACCTTCCATTCTTATCCAATTTGACTAATCACTATTCCTTTAAGTTGTTGTTTTTGTCCCCTTATGTCTTTGCTCACTCATTTCTACCTGCCTATAAGATTTTCAACATTTCTTTATCAAAATCTTACCCTTTCTGACCCTGGCCAGGTAACTCAGTTGGCTAGTGTGTCATCCTGATGCTCCAAGGTTGCAGGTTTGATCCCTTGCTAGGACACATACAAAAATCAATCAATGAATGCATAAATAAGTGTAGCATCAAATCAATAATTCTCTTTCTCTCTCCCACTCTCTCTCTAAAAAATCAATTAAGAAATTTACCCCTTTTTAAAGGTCCTGTTAAATTAAATTTCACCCTCTCTCATGAGCTGCTCTCAACATTAAATTATATATACTATATTCTAAACTCAACAATTTGTTTTTATAACATATTTAGTCATTTAGCAATTTTATGATGCTTTTGTTGATTTATAGTTTCTAATATGTTTTATCTCTAGTTAGGTTATAAGCTATTTGAGTGCAAGGAGTTTATTAGTATTTTTCACAATTGGTAGGAGAATTCAACATACCAGTTTACTGATTGCTCTCTGAAGATGGTCATATATTATAGAAACTTTCCATCTCCCTTCTTTTCGTGAGTGAGTCTGAAAGTTAAGATTCAAAATAGCTAAGTAACAGACTGAATGTTTATGACATATGTACTTTGTTATTTTCTCCACTTGTTATGCCAGTGTGGGTTTTAGTCTATTATTAATTTTATTCCAGTCTTGGGGATACTTAGGGTCTTTATAGTTCTAGGACTCTGTTTAACTTTAGTAAATAATATCATCATGTACAAAATGCCATGATCGAAAATCAGCAAAACAAATGTTCTCGTATAACCATACACAAAACTGCCAGATTTAAATTATGAGAGGATAAGGTCTGTCTCATACAAAGGATTTTCTGTGATAATCTTTAAAACTTTGAAGAAACTTCCAAGGCTAACAATAACAGATAGTCAAATTGGGGTCCAGCAACTAATGAAAAGGCTTTTCCCAGAAAGATAGTGTGGTCACCTTGGCCTGAAAAATAATATATTTTTTTCCTCAAAAATGATGCATTTTGACAAGCTAATAGCAGATTCCTTTTGGCTTTTGAAAGGAAGCTTTTGGAAGCTGACAGTAAGAAAACAGAACAAATGGAAGCAACTGCTAATAAAAAAGCCACATTACTTAAATTTCAGCTGAAATCAAATGTTTTAAATATATGGAATTCATGTTCTAAAAAGCAGTTCACATAACATTCTATACATATAGTATTCTTTGGCCAAAAAAAAAAAAAAAAAGTGTAAGAGAGCATGACCTGAAAATGAGGCAGGTGATGACAGAAAAAGCCTTTTGTTCTGAAATGTGAAGTAATTTGAACTTTTTAATATATTGAAAGCAGCATTGAGTTATAGCTACTCTGGAATTGTAAAGATCTATATAATCCTGTCTTTAAAATACTTTATTGATTCATCTATAAACAGAACTAGTAGAATCCAATTTTCTACAAACTGCTTTCATCAGATATTTCTGACAATATTTTAAGCATATTTCCCATAGTCTCTCTATTTTTGCTTTCTCTTTTCTAGGTCAACTGCACTGCTAAGTGTTCATTTGGTTTAATTCCCCAATTCTGAATCACTGCTTTCATCCCCTTTGCATCAGAAATCCAGGAGGTCGCAGTATGTAGACAACCCAATCTTGTGTCAGTTAAGACATACTAACCACACTCTTCCTGTAGCAGAAAATATGGACTTAATTTCACCCTTAAAGTATATCACATTCACTTAACACATCTCAATTCCAGCTATTTGATGAACATAACTAGAGAAAGGATACACCTGCATTAAAATGGTGGGTGTACAAACCACCTTTGCAGTTTTAATGGTGACTATAGGAAAACTATGGTGTCTGTAAATTTTGGATCTTAAGATATTTGCTGAAAGAGCAAGAACGTATAGTTTTTAATATGTAGGCCTCATGTTAAGAACTCCATACATTTATTATTGTTTTTTTATACTCATCCAAGGACATTATTTCACTGTTTTGAGAGAGAAAGCGAAAGGAGATAGAGATAGAGAAAAAGAGAGAGAGACTGATGTCAGAAAGGAACATTGATTGGACTGAGTTGATTGGTTGCCTTCTTGTTTGCATCCTGAATCCTGACTGGGGATCAAACCCACAATCTGGGTGGGTACCCTGACCATGACTTGAACCTGTGACCTTTCAGTGTATGGATAATGCTCCAGCCAACTAATCCACACCAGCTAGGGTTCCATACAGTGTTTATAGCATCAAGTCTGAAGTCATCTAGATGGCTGTTTATGGCCACAGTCTCAGCCAGTTCAAGTGGAGGTTAAAACTGGCTGCTTCAATGGAGTTCCCTATTTTGAAGTGGGACAATTTGCTGTTCTTTGCCAGTGTATGATTGTTAGTACTTTAGTGTATTATTTGTAATCTGTATTTTGATTTCTAAGGTTTGTTTTTGAAATATAAACTTTAAATTGTTTCTTTGGAAATTCTAGTTTTAACAAATTGGGCTTATGTGCTTATAAATTAAATATTTATTTATTTTATTAAAAAAATATTTTATTTATTATTCTCAGAGAGAAGGGCAGGGAGTGGGGAAGAAAGGGAGAGAAGCATCAATGTATGGTTGTCTTTCACCTGCCTCCAGCTATGGACCTGGCTGGAGACCTGGCTTGCAATCTGGTTCTGTGCCCTTACTGGGAATTGAACTAGTGACATTTGGGTTCACAGGTCGTCACTAGTCCACTGAGGTACACCAGCCAGGGCTCACATGCTTATAAATTAAAGAAAAAAGAAATAGCATCTGAGTAGATATTAGAGAGACTGCTGAACAAAAGGCAAAAATCTAACTTTCAAGTAAATAGGTGAAATGTTGGTATCGAAATGGCTTATCTATGGGTATAAACTTTTAAAAAATAGTGCTCTCTTTGGCAGTACATATACTAAACATTAAAAAAAAAACAAAAAAACAAAATAATTGCTGATAGTCATTGCTTCCAGTTCTTTGCTGAAGTTATCTCATGTATTTGTTATGGTTACTTTAAAATAAGGATGGGTAGACTATTTCATGGACATCTGCTACCTTGTGAATTGCCTTCATCTTTTTATTTATTTATTTAATTTCTAAAACTAGCCCTCCATGGAATTTTGGTAGTGCAGAAGGTAATTGTGTCTTCATTTCCATGTGACATACATAAAATCTGCCAGTCTGTGCCTAATTGCAGTAGCCAGCTACTATCCCAAGAGTGAGAACACAACTCAAGAATAGTCATCAAGAACCTACATTGGAGATCATGTGACTTTTGGGGAAACCATTTTCTCTGGCTTGATACCTACCATCAAGGGTATGTATACTTGGGATAACAAGAGTCCCTCTCAGCTACTCCAAGAGCAGGATCTTCCTAAAAAGGAAATCAAACCAGGAAAAAAGTCAGAAAAATCAAAGGCAATAAATTGTATTAGTATAGTCAGTATATGATTATGATTATGATTAGCTTAAGCCATTTTAGTAGGATTTCTGTCATTTACAATAAAAAGATCTAACTATTGTTTATTCTCAATTTTACACGCAAGAGATTACCTAACTTTCCTAAATATCCACCATTTGTGGATATTTAAACATTTGAACTCAATCTCTTTGAATCCAAAACCATGGTGATAATATGCACAGAGAGTAACTTGGGGAATCTTCTGACTATTCAGTTACACAAATTGTGCAAACCATTTTCTTCCCCAAGAGGCTTTTGTGTGTCCTTAAATGATAAGGGGAATAGTTTTTGAAGGATGGATACAGGCCAACATATTTGAACATGTATCATCTGGTTTTGTTAAGGCAACCTGGGAAAATGTCTGCTTATCTTAACCTTGGCAAGTGAGAATGTTTTATAGAACTGACTTTTTACCTTTATCAGTGGTGACTTGCACTGTTGTATATCCTGATGTTTGCTGTTGTACACATAGTCAATATAATCTAGGATCAACTGATGGGAACTGCTGAGAAAACCTCTGTATTTTATAAGAAGTTTCTGCTTGGATGATGTAGGTAATTGTAACATGGGAAAGTTGCTTCTCTGGTGTCTGAGACATTTTGTGAAATCTTATTGTCTGATAAATTGTTCATGGACCACTAAGTCTACCTGCTTTGTTTGAGATGAAAATGGCTATAGAAATTCTTCTTGAACAAGAAGATTCTAAGACTAACGCTAAAATTTCCTCAAATTAATATGGTGAGAAAAAAAAAAGTTGAAATGTTGGGATAGATGACATAGTTCTTAGTTGTAAGGAGAATTGCTTTCATTTCTTTTCAAAATTTAAGTCTCTTAACAAAAATATATGGGGAGAGGGTTGCAGGTCTTCAATAATTTATGTCTTATACTCAGTGAATACATGGTAGGTGTTTTTGTCTCACAGATACTCAAGTTATTGTTTTATTTTTTGGACTTTTTTTGTTCTTTCTAAAGCAAAAATAAAACCTTTATTACACTGATTCCAAAAGTTAGGTTTCAAATATTTAATATTTATCAGTGCACACAGTTTAAAGTCAGTTTACCCAAGTTTCAAGACAGAGGCTGAGTTAAATATCCATCAAAATTACTTTAAAATAGATTTGTACTGCCTAATATCCATTTATATTTGGTTAAAATGGACTCCAATTCTGTTGTTAGAAAATCTAGTGTTTGGGGATTACAATAAATAAGTAGCCATGGCTAACTTAGCTTCAATTTTTAGAGACTTTAAAAATGGAAGTCTATAGGATCATAGCCATAAACTATGGTATGGGGATTGACTATAGAAGTTGCATCAGACTGAGTAGAGGGGGGCGAAAGGAGAAAAATTGAGACAACTTTAATAGCATAAACAATAAAATATTTTTTAAAACAAATACAAATATATTATAAATTGCAAATTGGAAGAAAGTTCAACATAGTGAGTTAGAAATGCATTTGCCTGTGCTTTATCTTGAACAACAGCAATAAAATGACAGAAGAGATATTTTTGAAGGCTATAAATTAACAAGGACAGAGAAATTGAAAGAGAAGGTATCAGTAGTGAAATGATGGAAGGTAAGGAACAAATGGGGGAATGATAACTAATAGCAGATCCCAGAAACCTGGGTCCTAATCACACAGTGAAGAAGTCAAAAGGGCAAACTGATTTGTACCTTTGGGCCTCCAAAGGGCTGGAGAAGTACTAACATGGATATTGTTGGAAGTGGAGACTAAAGTGGATTGAAAACAAGTTTTGGTAGCAAGTCTTTAAAATGTTAGGCTTTGGGTTCTTTACACTGCACAGCTCATCACTGTTTCTCTCTAGGGCTGGCAGGTTTGTCCTCTAGAGAAGGTCTCTGTCCTCATTCTGTCCTAAGGCACATGTAGAACAGAATTCCACATTGTACAAAGGGGAATGTAATGAAGATTTATATACTCTGTGCTGGCTCTCCAAGTCTGGCGATTAGCATTCAATCCTCAAACAAAAATTGAAGAAACAGTCTCTGGAAAATCTCAATAGACCCCCAAATAAAGACATGGAGTATCCTCAGTGGACTAAATTAGACAGACATATGAAAAAGAACCCACATTCAGCATCCATCCACTCCATCAAACACAGTTCATGGCTGAGTGACCAATTTGAGCAGGCAAGAATCATTCAGTGCTTGAGAAATCCCCCAATAACCAAAATAAACCAAAATAAAAAACAAAATAAGTAAAATAAGTAAAGATAATTGGAATTAGGAGAAAAACAACAATGAGAAAACCCAATAATTCTTAAAATATTCAGATAAAAAAACTATTTTGTTCATAAAATAAAAACAGCATCAATAAAATAAAGCCAACACTTTTTACAGAATATAAAAGAGCTCTTAGAAATTAAAAAAATAAAAGAACATGAAATAAATAAAATACTTAATTGAGGAATTGGAAAGGTTGATAAAATTTCCCAGAAAATATAACAAAAAGAAAAAAGGAGGAAAAAGGGAATAAAATATAAAATTAGAGGACCAATATAGGAAGTTAAACATCTGAAGAAGTTGGGGATTGGAAAAGTGAGAGATGATCATAAAAGAAATAATTCAATAAAATTCTTAACATTGAAAGTTATGAGTTTTAGGTTTAAAAATCTAAAGGGCATCTGAAATAAAGAATAGGAAAAAAATCTCATAACCAGGCACACTATTTTGAAATTTCACAATATTAGACACAAAGAGAAAAAGCTAAAAACTACTTTAAAAGAAATACTGTTGGAAAATATTTTCTAATCTAGGAATCTGTTTTCCAGCCAAAAGATTACTCAACTTTGGAAATAGATTAAATCCATTTTCAGAAATATAAGGTCTTAAAATTTTTAGCATCAATGTTTTCTTTCAAGAGGTATTAGTGAAGTATGTGCCTAAAAAGAAAGGAATAAACCAAGTATCAGAGAATATGGGATTCAGAATAGGCATCCAATATATGACAACAGCAAAACAAATTTCCTGGAAAAAAATCAAGAGAATAATTGGCCTTAATTGAAGTATACCAACAGGCTCTAAAAAAACTCTTTTATCTAGAAAATATATTTGAATACCTAACCTGTCTGAATTGATTTAGAGATTTATGTGATGGTGGGGAAATAGCTTAGGAACCAACTATTAACATTATTAGAAAACAAAGCATACAAAAATAGAGTATTTATTAACAACAGGAATAATAAAATGGTCTGCAGAAAAGGAAAATTAATCATGGTATACTGAATAATATAGCTGAAAAATAAACATTCTATAATAAAAATTATGTTTTGATTATTTTATGAGAATGGGAGATAGTAAGTATGAAGAAGAGATAATGAGAACCTCATCTTCACAGTGGGAAGTGAATAGTGTCTAAAATTCAAAGGTCAGGAATAAGCAATTCAAGTAAATTACTCAGCGTAATAGAAATTAATAAAGAATCAAGAGTAGTGGCTTCTGAAAAATCAGTAAGTAGTGGCATATGGGAGGTCAGAGACATGCTATTTTTATAAAACAAGAACTATTAACTCTAAACTGTGTTCATGTATAACAATTACAAAACTAAAAACCCAATTAAAAATAAAAGTAAAGATACTATATGCAGCAAAAGATTTTCAAAGAATTCTTAACTATTTGGAATACATTTTTCACAGACACCTCACCATTTTATGATATAAGTAGCCATTATTTATTTATGTGTATGTATGCTTATGCACATATACAGGTCTGTCCAAAACATATCCATCCATATAATATGAAAACTAGAGATATTTATTGAAGGAGATACAAGACACAAGAAACATGATACATAAGATAATGATGCTGTAGTCCCTGAGAAATAAGCACCTTGGGACCTCACACAGTTTTCTCAATCACCACTAGCTCTTCTAATGTACTTTTCTGAATATCATTGATGGTCTGATTTTAGTTTTGGGAAAAGCCAGAAGTTGCAGGGTGCTAAATCTGGGCTATAGGAGTGCTGAGTCACCTGGGTGATTTGATGTTTCATCAAAAATCTCTGCATGAAACTTGCATGAGGGGGCACATCATTGTAATGAAGCTGCCAATCACCAGTTGCCCATAACTATGGCCTTCTGAATCATCCAAATAGTTTCTGTGAAGGAATGCTTGAGCTTAATGCAAAATTTGATGCATATTCTTTGCTCTACTTGTTCAGTCATTTTAATACGACAGTCACACAGTACACATGCTCACTCAGTGGTGTCTATAGCCCCCACTGACTGTACAGTGAAGCTGTTGTTCACACATGCACATGCCAGTCCACTCTCGTTGGCCACCAGGTTACATATATGTTGCATAAACTGTTCTTGTTCTAGTAACAGTGGCTGGATGTTTTCCAGACAGACCACACACACACACACACACACACACACAATCTTCTATTTACTCATGAAAATATTCTAGTGACCATCCTTAATCACTTAACCTTATTCATAAAATTTGTGCATATGTATGCATACACATACACACTGGTACACATATTTAAATAATTATCTTGTGATTTAGAAAGGAAGATCTTCAGAAGGAAAAACAACAGAGAAACATCCAAATTGCACCAGATTATCCTCTGGCACACATGAAGCACAAATGTTCAATTTATCCTCGGGTGCTGAGGCCCAGCCAAAATGGCAATTGATGTACAAGCCTTCCCTGACCCATCCATTTGAAAATGGGCTGTGTGCCCTTAGCTCTTTCTTACACTTTGTCTTTTGTCACAAATGGTTGTCCTTTTGTTCCTTGCCTCTAATCTTCTATTGCCACTGGTAGCTCTCTAGCTTCATGTTGTATAAACTCAATCACTTAGACATATTGCTTGAATATTTTTTTGGTTCCAAGACTAAGTCCAAACTAGGCCATATAACCTGTTCCTGTGGCCAGGGTTTAAGGACAATTTTGTTGAACAAAGTAGCTCTTCAGATGTCTGTATGTATGAAGGAGTAAGGCTGTTTCCATGAGATGGTGAAGGCACTGGACAGGTGCTCCTGTGCCAGTGTTCATTATTATTATTTTGGGGAAAAAGATGAATAATTATTAATAAAATATATTGGGTCAAACTGTTAGAGTAAGAAGGTAAAGGTATCTAAAGATTTGTTAACGAAACTGGCCCCTTATATCTTAGCCCCAAGTTGTTCTATTTTGATGAACTCGTTCCTTTGCTGGGTTTAATTAATACTGTATGTCATTCGTGGTACAATTTCCATTTTGTCACATGTAAATATGGTAGTCATGGTAATAGCTTGATAAAATATTCATTCTCTTTAGGGGCATGTTCTAAAGTGCTTAATTCTTAATTTCTGTGGAAATTCCAGTGGAAACCAGAATCCTGCTTTATAGAGAAAGGGGTATGACTGTAGGAAATAGAAAACATTAGGGGAAAATGTACTTCACACCAGTTTATTGTAGCAGTGAAATTGTCCAGCACAAGTTATTGAATCAGGTATTGTCACAGCACATTCTATCACTGAGCAATGAAGTATGATGAGAGCTCTTAGAAAATTTATGTGAGGGTTAAGTTATAAATTGAACTATCAACTCATAAACATCAGCTCATTTGAGGGCTACTCATCTCACTATGAAATGATTCATGTGAATAACCATATTCAGATTTGTTGTTATTTAATGATTCAGTTTTTTCAAACTAAAAATAATATTGTCCTTTCTTATACTTAGTCCTGAGCAGAAAGAAATAACATGGAAAAAACTATGACTTAAATATTATCATTTTCTTTAAAAAAGTTTTATTCTTTGGGAAAAGTTGTATTTCATGTTTTATTTCTTTGTAGTTAATGTATTAATCTTTAGCTCCTCTTACTTCTGCATAAATGGGTTCCTGATTGCTTATATATTAAGTGTACAGGTTCTTAATTTAAAATACAGAACCTAATCAACTTGTTTCTCCTGCTTTGGAAGCCTTGCTTTCTTAGCTAACCATTCCTCATTGGCCTTTAAATTGCTGTAGACAAGCAGAAAAAGATTTTGTTTTTACAGTTTCTTAATATATATATATATATATTTTGTAACAGGAAAGGAAATTAATAGGAGTTCAAAGGATTCCCTGAAAACTTTTGTGGCCACTGCAATTTAGAAATATTATTGAATTGGTAAAAATGAATGAAATAAAAAACTGATTAAGCAAAAGAAACATGCAATTTTATGTTTTAAAATATTTCTGTTAGTAGGAAAGAGCTAAGGTTCAGGATGTCAACAAAGGAGCTTTAAAACCTGCAGCTTAGCAGGGACTGATTCATTCTCATGCATCATTTCACTAACAAAACGCAGATACACCCAATCTCATTCTTAATGAAAGACAAGTCCATTACAACTGATGAGATATTGTTTCTAGGTATCTGGTTGAAAAAGATGAAAAAGCTTGCTGATACACCTGGGTGTGGAGAAAACAGCTTTCTACCTTCTCACTGTTGAGAATGTAAGTTGGTATGACCTTCTGAGAGGGCAATTTGAGAGCAAAATTTATAAAATTTAAAAATGCTTATGGCTCTTGGCCTATATTTTTGCTTCTAAAATTTTACTCTTCAGAAAATATATGTATATGTACAAAGATATTTATTGTGACTTTTCCTTTTGGGAAACACATCCATCAATAGGTTACTGGTTAAATAAACTATGGTAAATTTATGATAGGGAAAAGTGTGTACTATATGCAAGAGACATTATTAAGTGCAGAAGAGTCTGTGAAGTCAAAACACTACAAGTTGTGTTATTTCCCTTGATTTTTTTTTTCATATTTTTAAGGATTTATAAAAAGGTACATGGGAGGCTGGTTACAGAATTTTGCTTGGGAAGGGAGGCTTAAGGAAAACTGGGGTGGTCTATTTTCATATATCCTTTTATGTTGTGAAAAAATACATCAACACAACTTTTATTTTTCTGCTGAGTTTAAAACCTGAAAACAAAATAGCAAGTACAGTTACATGGGCTCATTTTCCTGCAAACCACTGAAGTTCTAAACTGTCACAGATACTTCTAAATGTCCATTGGCAGGGTCCAGAGCTGAAACAAAAGTGGGAAAACAGTTGGATGGAGCAAATATTGTCATGTAAGTAACATTACGAATGATGGCATTACCTCACATTTTTAAAAGTTACCAAGGATGCTCTGGTCCAAGTATGTTTCATGCATTAAGCTGTTAATCCTCACACCTGTCTTGGAAAGTATTGCCATTATTTCCATTGTGGTGACATAGAGCTGAGAGGCTGAGAAATTGAGGAACATGCCCTGGGTCACATCATTAAAGGGGTGTCCACAATTTCAATGACCATAGGTGCTGCACTGAGCCAAGCAGAGAGCTCCCTGTGTTCCCACCAGAGGTATCTTGCATTTTATGAGCAGTTGGATCCTTAGTCCAATTGAAAAAAGGTATTTTTCTCTGCTCATTCTCAAAAAGGGAGACTGGTTTTGGTTCTCTACATACATTTGCAAATATTCATAGAAAATGTGTGTACATTATTAAAACGATTTAGCTCCTTGAAACTTGGAAGGCTAACCACACAAAAGAATGAGAGGAGACTATTCCAGGCAACATGCCAAGAGAATAGCAGGTTGTCAACATTAACATCAGAAGTTACCATGCAAAAGTTATAATACAAGAGGAAGATTTTAAAAATTGACAAAACATTAAATTTCACAATGAAAAACATCACAACCATGAATGTGGAACCATTAAGTAAAACATCTGAAATATGTACAACCAAAGGTATTAAAAATTCAAGAAGAGAGTTCCAAGATGGCGGCAGAGTAGCTGGCAGCTCCATCCACTTGCTTCCAGATCTGGGCCAGTCTTGCAGCTCAACCACAGAGCAGCCACCCGGCAAACACAGCAGAGTAAGCGAGAGTCCTTCAAGTTTCACTTGTCTTCCTTCTAGCATTACCCCAGCTTTCTTTCTTTGTTCTTCTTATTCCCATCATACCTGTATTACCCTTTGTTCACTTGTTGTTAATATTGGTGTGGTGGATCATTTTCTCCAGTTTGGTTCCTATTTTTTATTTTTCTCACTATATTTAAAAATTCTTATAAAGGAACCATGGACATGGACAACAGGTGGGATTGACTTTGGGGGGAAAGGGTGGGTGGGGAGGGGGACAGAGGGGAGCAAAAAAGGGATGGATGTAATACAACAACAATAAAATTAAAAAAAAATTCTTTTTGTTTAAACCTAATACTATATGCTTGCCCTCTCTTACACCATTCTGCCTTTCCCCCTTTTAAATTTACAATGCAAAATTTTATTTTCTTTCTCTCTTCACATTGTTTTTGTGTCCTACTCTTATTATTTCTTTTTCTTCTACCATCTCAAAATTATTTTTCTTTCAGTTAGTCATCTCATATTTGTTTTTTCTTTCATAACAACATGGATAGAACTGGAGAAAATTATGCTAAGTGAAATAAGCATCTGTGACTTTCTTTGTAGGGCTGTCTTAAGGCAAATAGAGCCAAATTAACCAAAGCTATAGATTAAATTGTGATGTCCCAAATTCCTGTGTTGAGGCTCTAATGCCCAGTACCTGTCTCTGTCATATCACACATCCAGATAGTGGGCTCCCATATCTGAGGGGAAATATTCTAAAACCCCTAGCAGATGGCTAAAACTGTGGATAGTATTGATCCCTATATATTATGTTTTTTTCCTATACATGCACACTTATGATAAAGTTTAATTTATAAATTAGGCACCGTAAGAGATTAATAACTTTAACAAATAATAAATAATAAAATAGAACAATTTTAATGATGCACTGTAATAAAGCTTATATGAATATGGTCATTCTCTTTCTCTCTAATAACTGATTTGATAACTGACACAGCTACTAAGTGACTAATGGGTTGGTAGCATATACATGTGGATTTGCTGACAAAGGGACAGAAGGATGTTCTGAGATTTCATCATGCTACTCAGGAAGGCTGCAATTTAAAATGTATCAATTGATTATTTCTGGAATTTCTATTTTCGGATCACATTTTGGGGAACTGAAATCACAGAAAACAAAACTGTGTATAAGGTGGGACTACTGTAATAATGATGATGATGTAAATAATAAAGAATAAAAGAAAAAGGATAATTCAAATAAAATAGAATAAATTTATTGGCTTAAAATGATTTACGACTCTGTATCTTGTAAAATGAGAAAATGTATTTGTTAAAAGTGCATTTTAGCAACACAAAGATTTTGATAATACTTTCTCGATGATAGTACAAGTTATTTTATAAGGTAAGAAAAACATGTGAGCATGCTACAGGAATTGTGTTCAGATGCAGGCAACAGTAGTATTCTAAGTAAGGCAGAGGAAAGAGGGCCTGATCATAAAGTAACTGGAATCATGTCATAACGTACTGTCAATCTTGGAGGTAGAAAGATATGCCTGCCTTGTAGTTCTTTCACTTTGATGTGGGACCAGAAAAAATAGAATTTCTTTAATATCCACCTCCTACAAACAACACCTGATAAAATCACCAGGGGGAATCAAATGACTGACAACCTAGTAGAGCCCATCCTAAAGAAGCAGCAAGATGCTGTGCTAAGAGAAGGACAGGGGAATGAAGGGCCATGCAGCAAAAACCCACATTTTTATATGTCTTGAGCAGTAAGATTTCTTCTTCTGTGAATTGTCTAGTCCTGTTTTTAAATCCACTTTAAAATTGGGTTATTTGTGCTTTGCTTATGGGTTTACAGAAGCCCTTTAAATAGTATTCATATTAATTATTTTATATTTAAATTATATTTCTTACAACCTAATATTTTAGTTTATTCAAAAAGCATATCTATTATATTCAGATATTATATGCATTATATTAAACTAATAACTATTTTATATACAAATTTTATCTATATATTTAAATATTTTCCAATGATTTTCTAACTTATTTTTGTGTAGATTTTTTCCCCTACAAATGCTTGTATCTGATATATTGATCTGTGCTTATTATCTCCTTTATGGCTCTGACTCTTTGTTTTATTAAGTGATATTTCATAACTCTTAAGTCTCCTTTCTTTTTCTTCAGAATTCAAATTTCTAACTTATATCCTTGTAACTTAACTTACTACTTCCTAGGTATTTTAATTATCACATGGACCTCCTTTAATCCCCCCCATCTATTTCTTGCATTAACTTTGAGGTTAACCCCTCATGCCATGTGGAGAATTTTCTTGGCAACTCTTCTCTTCCTTGGCCCACAGCTTGGATGCTTCACTGTCTTCACTCTCCTGCATTTCTATGTGAAATGCAGTCTATGCTCTGTTCTGAGGCTCATTTCCTAGAACCTTCTAGCAAGGAAAAAATAACACCAATTGCCTTGATCAATAATGAGATAAAGAGTACCTGGATTTCTGTCAGATTTTACTTCTTCCTATTACTATTTATAGTATAACAATATCCACTACATAAGCAACACATCAGTAAAAGTACAATAACATTCATTTCTCCCTTATTTCTCTCCTCCTGTGGGATGTCCACCCTGCTATTACTCCATACTTCCTGCCATTCAACTGGTCTCCTGAAGTGGTACCTGTTATCCCAATGGGGTGTTGAGGGCTGTCTCTGCTGTCACCCCATATTGGATCCCACAGCTTTCTAGAACTCTGTTCTTTCACTGATCTATCAGGCATACATTTCTCTGCTTGTTACCACGTTTAATCTTCATGGTATCAGAGCTTGAGGTAGTCCAGCAGAGTAGAGCAAAAGAGTGTTTTCCTCCTTTGTATTATATGCTGTTAATGGAGTTCAAAACCAAGTTACTGGACCCAATGATAACCTAAGTTCAGTGGGTCTTTTAGTTTGGGTTCTTCCAAAGCAGACTCTGGAACAGAGACTTGGGGGCAGTGTTTATTTGTGAAGCTTTCCTGGAAGCATGAGTAAAGGAGTGGAGGAAGAAAAGGGAAAGGAAGAAGCACCAATAAAGATGCACCCATAGCTGGTTACATGGAGGAGCAGGGCCTGGATCTCACTAGGATATTTCCTAGACACCACTGGGTGTCTAGGAAACTTGGGTATTTATATGCTAACTCCCATTTCTCATCTGTTGATGGGTGCTCTTGGGGGTTTCAAATCAGCATTTCCAGTTTTCTCTCTCTAATATGCTCTGTCTACCCCTCCAGTTTTCCAGGCAGACTGGAGGATGTCTGACCCCCACAGGCTACAGGTTCAGTTATGTCCTAGGAGTCCCAGAAGACTTTCATGCAAATAGGTTTTCCTCTAGTTCTCAGGCTATGCCCAGGATATATTTGAATTATTAAATATATCCTGGGCACAACCGCCCTCAAGCTGAGAATCACACAATACAATCTTAAAATAAAGTGTTATTTTTTGGTGTTCTTTCCCAGCATTTGCCAACTGATACTTGACTTACTCTATAAAATGTAGCATAGATTTACTTACAAACAGTTTAACTAGTTTCTTAAAACTTGCCTTAAAATGGCAAATTCCTAGACCCTGGCTGGTAGCACAGTGGATAAGGTGCCGGCCTGGGAACCCAGAGGTTGCAGGTTCGATTCCCCAGCCAGGGCACGTAACCAGGTTGCAAACCAGGTCTCCAGTCAGGTCTGTGGCTGGAGGCAGGTGAAAGGCAACCATACATTGATGTCTCTCTCCCTCTCTGCCTCTCTCCCTTCCCCTCTTTCTGAAAATAATAAAATAAAATCTTTTTAAAAAAAAGGTAGATTCCTTTAAAAAGGATAAGAATTCAATTGGTTCAATTATGCTTAGATTGCCACATTACTCCTCCTTCATTTATTTACTTACAATGATTTTTGAAGAAAGGCCTCAAAGAAGCTTTACTTTAGCAAGTGATATTCTATCAGAATTGTTTCAAGGCAGGAGACGGTTATTGGGACTCAGATGATTATTGAAATCCTCTCTCTTTTATTGATTTATGTGAAAGCTCCTAGGCCAACTCCTTTATGTTGCCTTTTCCTCAGTTGAGGGGCTCCAGGGAAGAACAGTTGGAGAGGGGAGGTGAACAGCCTGTGACAGAATGGGAAGTGGAACTACTTGACAGAGGGTCAGTGTATCCGAGTTTGTGGGCTTTTGTTAATAATTGACATTTGGTGAGATTAACTTGCATGGGGAACACTATTCCAATTAGCTGTGCATCTGAAGTAGCACCTTGGAGGGCTGAAGCACTTGTCAACAGCGGTTTCTACAGGTTCCAACATTGTTTCATATGGGTTGCAATCTGGTGTTTCCCTAAAGGACTTAGTTTAATGCTTTATCTATGGTGTACTTAATACATGCCAAGAGATGCATCACCAAACACGAAGACTATATTAAATACTTTCAAATACTTATTTGATATTTTTCTCTATATTCAGGGAGAGGTGTGATTAATGCATGAAGAAATGTGGAATTCTCTTCTTTTGTAGCTGTGGGACTGAGAGGACATTAAGAAATCCATCCCTGTTCTTCATTTCTCTTTAGTTCACACCTGTGTGTCTCTCTTCTACCCATCTCCTTTTCTATTTGACACCCCCCACCCCACACACAATTTAGTCTCTTTTCCCTCCTAAAGACATTCCTGACACTTCCAGTTATCATGACCTGTCATGCTCCCTTGAGAGCCATGAGAGGGGTGGTGTGGTATAGTGCAAAGAACTCAGGCTTTCATAATAAACAAACACAGTTTTGGCTCTCCGGCTCAGCTATATGACGGGCAAGTTACACAACCTTTTTTGAACTTTGGTTTTCTGAAGTTCCAAATATTTGCTACCCCTCCCATTGAGAGACTGACACATCTCTTCCCACGGCATGTGATTTGCAGTACTTCTCCCTGAGCTAGGGTTAGATTTCGAGGCATTGCATCACACTTTGCTATGCGACTTTCTTTTATCAGCAGCTTTAATAGCCATATTGTGGTGCCACAATTGATCTTTTCCTCTATCACGAGCGTGATATGCTCCAGATAGGGGCTGTTCCTCCAGCTTTGGTCCAGAAAAATAAAGGATATGGACCACAGGCATAGTTGATCCACAACCAAGACCTATAAGGTGAACAGCAAATACACCCTTATTTCTATAAGCCACTGACCATACATAGCACCTTAGGCTACACGGATTTATACATTTCCTTACATCTAGAATGAATATAACATTAGCCATTCTGCAAAGCTAATGCAAAACAGAGTAAGGTAGTTTATGAGAGCTTGGCAATTGGTATTCAACACAGGTCTTGGAGGTGGCAGTTTAAAAGCTTTGAGGGCTGGAAAGGAGGGATTTCTGGAGCCCCTATTTCATTATTTTTAAGGTGCTTATATTAAAAGAAAGGGATTAATTTCTCAAATAATCTCTTTCTTCCCTTCTAGGAAAATATCGATATGTAATTCTGGTCACAGTTCTAATTTCACATCCTCCCTAAAGTTGTACCCAGTCCTTTGTTGCTATGCAAAATCAATGGCATGTCCATATCCATAAGAACATGTGTTACAAAATTTTACATGCTGAATTTCCCACTAGACTGTGAAGGCCTTTAGGGTAGAAACTGATTTTTATATTAAAAAATCCAAAAGCAATGGGATAGGTAGAAATTCTAGTGTAGCCTCATCATGGAAATAATGTTAATTTATGCCAAAAAAAAACACAACAAAATTTAATATGACTTTATTATTTGTACCATAACAAACACATCTGGTAATGTGCATTCAAGTAATCAGGTTTATATTATAACAGGATGAAGCAAACACTGCACCTAAAAAAGATGCTTTAGAAATTTTCACTCTATTCTTCATTACTAGAATTAGAAGCAGAATGGTATAAATGTCATAATATCTGTGTGCACAATTTCCTTTTGTCTTTATTCAGTCTCCTGCAGTGGTTCTCACTGTGTACTCTGTTAAGAATGTCTGTAGTGTGTGCATAATGTATGTATGCCAACTTCACAGGCTTTTAAAGGAAACTTTTAAACAACTTCATTGAGGTAAAATAGACAGGCAATAAACTTCATAGATTTAAAATATACAGTTTGAAGAGTTTTAATATATGTGCACATCCATGAGAGCTTCACCACAATCAAGATAGTGAACATACCTATCATATTGAGAAGTTTTCTTCTGTGCTTTGTTAATCTCACTCCTCCTCCTCACTGGCCCTTTCATGCCTAGAGAACCACGATCTGCTTTCTGTTCTGTAAATTAGTTTGCTTTTTCTGGAGCTTTATATAAATAGAATCATACAGTGTGCCCTCTTTTTTTTTTTTTTTTTGGCTTCTTTTACTCAGTATAATTATTTTGAGATGAACATTGGGGTTGTTCTATTTGGGGAATAGAAAAAAATGCTTCTTTGATCATTCATGTACATGCCTTTGTGTAGGCATATGTTTTTATTTATTTTTGGTAAATACCAAGTAGTGGAAGGGCTAGATCACATTATAAGTTTATATTTAACTTTTTAAAAGAACCTGCAAAGCCATTTCCAATGTGGTTGACCAATATACATTCCACCAGCGGTATACAAAAGTGCCAGTTTGGCTACGTTCTTATCAACACTTGGTATGCGTGGTCAGTCTTTTACAGTATAGCCATTCTTTGAGGTATGTATCTCATTGTAGTTATAATGTGCCTTTCATTAATAACCCACAATGTTTAATGTTTTTTCATATCCTTGTTTGTCATTTATATACTTTATTTAGAGAAGTGTCTGTTCAAACATTTTTTCCATTTTTTAAATTGTTCTATTTGTTATTGATCTGTTCACTTATTTGGGCCTACTCTATTTTTTTCCTCAGAAATGTTTTTCAATTTTTGGTGAACAGATCTTTTATAGTTTTTACTATTGCAAATAATATGATATTTAAAAATTTTCAAGATCTATTATCTATTGATAATATACACAGAAGTAAAATTAGCTCTGAAATATTAATCTTCTATCTTGCCACCTGGCTTATTTCATTTATTCACTGTAGTAGTTTTGGGGTAGATTTAATTATATTTTCTACAGAGAGGGTCATGTTGTCTATTAAAAAAAGAGAGTCACTTTTTTACTTTTCAATTTGTACTTTTACTTATTTGTCCATTAAATAGCAATGACTAGAATATACAGTACAATGTTGGACAGAAGTGGTAAGGGTGAGCATCTTTATCTTGGTTCTGCTATTAGAAGGGAAACAACAAGTCTTTCTCCATTAGGTATGAAGTTATCTGTAGTTGTTCCATAGATGCTCTTTATCTATTTAAGGAAATCATCTTCTATTCCTATTTTAGCTTAGAGTTTTTATCAGGAATAGATATGTAATTTTGTAAGATACTTTTTTCTGCATTATTTTGCATGGCTGATGAGTTCTATATAAACAATTATGAATTGCCTTGATTGATTTTTTTGACTGTTGAATTAACTTTAGTTATACAATAAACTCTATTTTGTAATGATGTATTTTGACTTTTTTTTTGTATTTTAAGTTTTTTATGTATTACTGAATTTCATTTTCCCAGATTTTGTTTAAATGTTTGCATCTGTACTCATGAGGTGTATTCAGCTCTAGTTTTGTTTGTTTGTTTTAGTCTTAGTTTTTGTAACATTTTTGGTTTTGGTTTCAGAGTAATGCTAGCCTCAGTAGATGAATAGGAAGTTGTTTATTCTTTCCATGTTTCTCAATGAGTTTATGTAAAATCAGGATTATTTCTATATTAAATGTTTGATAGACTTCACAAGGGAAGACATCTGTCCTGGATGTCTTTGTACAAATGATTTTAATTACAAATTTAATTTCTTGAAGTGATATATGGCTATTCCCATTATTTATTTATTTTCCTTGAGTGAGCCTAGGCAGCTGTATCTTTCAAGGGATTTGTTCATCTAAGTTGTCAAATTTATTTGCTTGAAGTTGTTCATTACACTGACTTCCTATTTTTAAAATATATGTAGAATCTTTAAGGTTGTTATCTCTCTAAATTCTAATATCGGTAAATTTATCTTTTTCTTCCTGATCAATCTGACTAGAGATTTATTGGTTTTACTGAATATCTCAAAGAATCAGTCACTAGATCAGTTGTACTGATCTAGTCTGGTACTATCTGGGAGCAAATAGTATTTTCCTGTCTTGTATGAGTTTCAGGAATTGTTTGCCCTCTCCTATTCTTACAGATGGCTCTGTCACTGGCTTTGGGTAGTTTCCTCACATGCATGTACTGATCTCAACTCTCCTAAATATTTAAGAGAGTTTTTCTGCAGACCTCCAGTGCTCTTTACTGTGTAACTCACTTCTTTCCAGTACTTTGTTTTGAGAACTACATCCTGTTGATCTCTTTAGGCTCTCAACACCTCAAGGAACCCACCAAGATCTGCTTGGGTGCTCTCTCCATTATATCACCAGGCAGTAGGTAGGACAATTATAAGGATTACTCATTTGTTTCACATCCTCAGAAATCACTGTTTTGCTTTGCCTCATGTCTGGTGTTTTAAAATCTATTATTTCAAATATGTGGTCTGATTTTGGTATTGTTTCAGGAAGGAGGGTATATCGTATCCCCATTAGTCCATCTTGGAAGTCCCTTTTCCAAGATGGTAGAGGTCCCTCCAAGCTAATTTTGATTATGTGAATTTTTTACCCTATTAAATTAAATCAAGGAATGTTAATTGATCTAATTCAGATTATACTGCTAATAAATAAAACCTAGCTAGAAAAAAATCTAGGCCTAGAGCTCACAATCCAGTCTTTATTCCATGCAACAGTCAATATGCAGCAAACTTTAATTTACAAAATTGTGTAGAGTCATATGTATGTTTCAGCACATATGCACAACATTATCAATTTTTGACACTTGGTAACTTAATTTCAAGTAATTCACTCATTTACCAGTAGACAATAGTGAGTAGAATAATAAGATGTTTGACAAAGAAGATCTACCCATGTCTGCATGCCTATTGTTACCTTAGTGAATATTCATCATTACTAAGTATGTTATGAAGCTAATAGATCTATTTTTATGGACTTTTCCCAACCCAAATCATACAAAGCTGTGAGCTGTCAGCTGTGAACTATATGTTCATGCTGTATCAAATATGTCCTAGAAGATGAAAACTTACACTCATGTACCATGATTTTTATGCAGAGATAATGCTTAAATTAACACATAGGGAGATTTAATTTCACTTATATATTTTAATATTTTGAGGACTTATACCTGGCAGATTAAGTACTGAAAAGCAGGTTGTAAATTGATCATTCTAAAAATAGAGTAAGCTTATTTTTTTCTGTTACTGAAAATATATAAGTTAATTGTTTCCATCTTGGGAAAGACAAGTGTTGAATGAAATGTACAATGTGGGCTAAAAGTAGATTCAGAGTTGCTTATATGGAAACAATGATTAATACCATAATTAATAAATAATAATACAAGAGTAAACTCTGTGTTTTGCATGTCTACAAATGTAAACCTACTTTTGCACTACCCTATACTGTAGGAGAGTTTTGAGCAAGTGATATATATACTCAAAAAATACTTATTGTGGATGTAATACAACAACAAAAAAATTAAAAAAATAAATAAATAAAAGAAAAAAATACTTATTGAATAAACAAATGACCACTTGAATGCTTCTTCAAGCCCCTGACTATATGATTTATTCTTTCATTTTTAATTTTATAAATATTCACTAAATTGTTGTTAAGTGCCAGACACTGAAGAGCATACAACATTTTAATCACTTTAGCTGATGGCATTAGCCAGGAGGTACATACTATATAGTACAGGGTGATATGTGTAGGGTTAATTCCATAAAAGAGTAAAGAAAAAAATCTGTAGGGACCACTCAGTTCAAAATCAAGGGGCAGTCACCTCTACCTGGGAGATACTGTGAAATTTAATAAGACGTTTAAGTTGGATTTTGAAACAGGCTATGTTATTATAGGTGGAAATAGATATCAAGGAAATTTGATGCAGGAGAATAATATATAAAAAGATAGAACTGGCTTGGTAATCAAAATGTTCCATTTATCTGGTGAACTAAAAAGCTGCGGAAAGAGTGGAGGGATCAAGCTGGAGTGGCACGGGGATAAAGTGTCAGTTATATTGTTAGCAGCCATGAAAATGAACAGGATGAGTTTGTACTGAACACCGTTAGGCAGTTGGAAACCATTCACATATTTTAGTAGGGATTTAGTGTGTGACTGAAGCATAGACTGACACTGAGTGCAGGAAAAATGTGGACAGTGGTAAGAGGAGTGGAAGACCATTTAGAGCACAAGTGAAATAATTCTGGGGATGAATAATTGAAGTACAAGATGGGGAAAATTGTAAAGACATTTCAGAGGTAAAAATCTAAACAAGTTAGTAACTGGTTAAATACTGGTTATTAAAGTGAAAGGGAATGAAGGGATTTTTTTTTTTTTTTTTTTTTTTTACAGAGAAGGAATTTTACAACTGTACTCAAATTGTTTTCAGCTCACCTTGCCAAACAAGAAACCACAGAATACTGAACATGAAGCAGTGTGTGTATGAGTATATAGTAATCTGAATGTGAGCTGTGTTCTTAAGATCTGTACACAGACATTGAGGCCAACATGAGAGAGTAAATAAAGTTCTGAAAATTACTCCCATCAGCAGTTACTATTTATTTATTTATTTACTTACTTATTTACTTACTTAACACTAATGATTTGGAAGTTCTGATTTTACATGCCTCATGGAGTGAGCATACTATTAATAGAATCTGGGAATGCAGGGAGCAAGCTAATAAATTGATTACTACCAATTATATCTCCTTTGACTCTGAATGCACTTAAATCATCAGAGCAAAAACAAATAAAGAAATGTCTTTCTTTTTTCATTCTTTAGGAATAAAATTGTTTTCAAGTTGCCCAGTCAAAGGCATGAGAGGAAGTTGTAGATGTTTATAGCAAAATTAACATGAGTTTAAATTACAAGTTCTGTTTCAAAAGGCCACACTTAAGTCTATGTATTGCAAGGTTCAAATAACACTATGCAGATGCCTAGATATTTGCTGAATTAACATCAAGCTGACAGACACCTGATATTAATGATCAAACACTTTTTTAATTCTAATAATCATTTTGTCTCTTACTTTTGAACATTGCATAGGCACAAAATTTTTTTAATGCTCTATGTAGATCCACTTTGTCTTACAGGATTGTTTGATTTTAAATGTTTCATTCCGTTCCCAACCATCATCACGTTTTCACCATTTAAAATTTTTTACCTTTACCATTATTTCCAATAAAACATCTCTTCTTACCAGCACACTTTTATTCCCTCTGAATGTTGATATATCAGAAATGATGGATTTATGTTCACAAAGTATAACAACAGCAAACACACTGTCCACTGTATCACAGCAGCTCAAGTCTTCTATTGTTTGTGTGTAGAAATGAAACAATTTTTTCTCTGCTGGTAAAGTCAGAAGGTTAAAAAGTTCATGAACACAGGAGATTTGTGTATTTTGTGGACTCAGGACTTCTTTCTATCTTCTGGATACATATTGGAATTAAGACTCTTTTTCTTGTTGGTCAGCCATGACCATGTAAATACCAGAAATTCAAGATTTTTCTGTTAAGCAGAGAGGCAGGCTCAGTATGATGAACACTTCATTAATGTTTGAACAATATCTGATTTGCCCTACGTGAGAAAAATCACAAGAAACATTCAAAAATAATTTTTATTAGGGTCTCGATGAGAACACACACACAGTTCACGGCTCACCAGCCTCTCGTGTGGTATTTTATTCCAGGAGATGTGAGGATTTGGGACCTTTGCCAGGCTCCAGTAGGTGCCATTTGAGGGTGGGGTGGGGACATGCTTGCTTCTCATCCCACCAAGTCTGTGCTGGGACAAACCTGTGCCGTCACAACACTTTTTCTACCCGAAGGGAGGGGGCAGGTATCTTAATATTCTCCTCGATTAATATTCCTTTTTGAAAATGTATTTTATTCTTTCCTCCTGCCATTTAAGCTTTCCTTGGCTTTAAATTGCACTGGTTCTTGATGTGTAAAGAAAAGGAGAGTTAAGAGGGAGCTTCTGAATTTTAAAAAATGTCAATTAGAAACCTAAAAATTAAATGACAACAGCAAAAATCAGGCAAATCATGATGCTGGAACTTGAATGCAAAATATAGAGAAGATTAGTTTGAATGCAATATTCTGTTGATTAATTGTCCTTCTTGAAAGCAAAAATTTGGAAAGTTAGTTTTGTGTTTGGATCAATAGAAGTTGTGTTTTCCAAGTCTGATATTATTGATGGTTTCAGAGAATTGGGTGAGACTCAATATTTAATCAGATCTCATTTTCCTTATAAAGTTAAATAAAAAAATGAAGAAAATGTTTCTTTTCTAAAAATTCAGATAGTTAATATAGAAAAAAGGTACTAGGAAAACCTATGTAAAAATAAAAATTTACCTAGATAAATATTACATTACCTAAATCATATCTTTGGGTAAAATTTGGACAGCAGATTACCTATCGAAAATGGCTAACACCTTCAGGCCAAAGAATTACATGTAGTTGTGGCACTGTTTCAGTTAAACCTTAATTTTTTTTTTTTTTTTTTTTTTATTAGAGTTAAGTGACCAGTAGCCAAATGTTCAAGGTTTTGTAGAACTCTTGATTAGAAACAAAGATTCTCAACAGTGGGTGATTTTGATCTCTCCTACTCCCTGAAAGAAACAATATGTAAGAACATTTTTTGTCACAATTTTGGTGGGAGGAGGTGGTGGCGGTGATGATTCCTATTGACAGATTGTAAATGGAGACAAGAGATTCTGGTAAATGTATTACAATGCACAGAGCAGCCCCCCATAGTAAAGATTTATCTAGCCCCAAATGTTAGTAATACTCTGGTTGAGAAATCATGACTTAAACTTTTTTATCTCATTGTCCTTCAGCATGCTTACCAGCATCTATGTATTCTGGTATTCCTGATTTGGAGCTCAATATCTATTATTCAGTAATTTCTTTCTACAGTTAGTTCCATTTAGATCAGGTTTTGCAGTAAAAGAACTTTTAAAAATTCATCCCTTGCATGAAAAATTGTTGTCTAATATGTCATAAATGTACCTTTTGTTTTATTTCAACTTGGCACTTAATTTAATACAGTTTATATAAGTGTAATAAGCCAGTTATCTATTGAAAATACACTCTACCTTGCTGGTGGCTCAGTGGATTGGAGCCAGCCTTCACACTCAAAGGCCACTGGTTCGATTCCCCAGTCAGGGCACATGACCAGGTTGCAAAGCCAGGTCTCCAGCCAGGTCAGTAGCTGGAATCAGGCAACCATACATTGATGGAATGGAAAGGCAACCATACGTTGATGTTTCTCTCCTTTTCTTCCTCCCTCCCTGTCCTTCTCTCCAAAAATAATGAATAAAAATATTTTTAAGAACTAAGGGGAGCATAGCTGGAGGAAATGGGGTGGAAGGAGGCAATGGGGGAAAATTGGGACAAGTGTAATAGCAAAATAAATAAAATATATTAAAAAATTTTAATCTAAAAAAAGAAAGAAAATATACTCTAAATGGACAACAGAATGCTTCTGCAAACATGTTAGGATATCAAGTTAATAATTTTTAATATAGAAAATCTCAAAATATTTAAATCATAATTCCAAGCTCTAAAACATGACTTTCTTTCAACAACATTTCATTTGCTTTGGCTTTCACAACTGTACAGAATAGGTACTGAAAGTGAACTTTTTACCCATTGGTTGCATAATGACTAAACATACTGTTTCTCCTTTCTAGGCCCTCCTGTTTTACAAAGGGGCCATTTGGGGTGTACCTGTGCCTGGTGGTGGGAGTGCAGCTGGGACCTATGAATGGGTGTGAATAATCTTTCTGTGGGTTGAGTTGCACCCAAGAACAAAGTAAGGCCTGAGCTTCAGAATGCAGCCTCTGTACTCTTTTTTTAAAGTTTTATTTATCTTTAGTTTAAATAACATTCTAGAATATGTAAGCAAAGATCCCAAGGTACATGGTATGGTAGTCAGAACAGATTGCAGAAATGTGAAGCCTGTGTTAGGCATGTTGTGTGCTGGGTGTTCTATGGACATTTCAGCATCATATGCATTTTCCAAAAAATTTGGTGTTCCAGCAATACTATAATTTTTTGAGGGACCATAAATGTTATGTATGCAAATGTAAATTCACATCAAACATTGCTGTTCTGTTAAAAGGTCAACAGAATTACTACTCTCCCCTCTTGCTACCTCCTTGTCCTTATGATCAAAGATCACTGTGTATTGACATTTAGAAAATGAATGTGACAAAAATTTATTAAATTACTAGCCTCTGAGTTTCTATTCTATTGGGAGAACTTGTCTAGGGTTGCTATCCTTTGATTCATGATACAGCATTCACATTGCAATTGTATTTCTTTTTTTCTACTTATCCAGTCAATAAGGAGATTGAAATATATAACCTTAGAAATATCAGAGTCACTATAACATACACTTATTCAAGGCTAAACTATTTCATTGTTATTTATGGAGAAATAAGGCCCTTGTTATCAAATTTCAAAATATTTGTATAAAATTGAAAATATAATACAGATATTGCTTTTCAGTTCTAGGTCATGGTATTTTTTGAAAATCATTTAAGGTATTTTAAGAGCTTTAACAAAACCAAGCCTTATTTATTTGCCTGGAATAAGCATAGATTAAGTTTTATATATGATGCATTCTCTTATTGTCCTTCTGAAGAAAAATAGTTTTAAAATCAATTTCATTGTCTCTATAGGATGAAAGAAAGACTCATAAGGAGAGAGGAAGGCACTGAGGAAATACAATGTTATAATAGTAACAAAATTTACAATTTCCTGTGGTCCAACATTTGTTCATTTTTTTACTGTAAATACAGATCCTCTGTATTTTTCATTTGTCCTCATTTGGGTGTACAACCTTCTTTTTAGTTTGATGAGTTAAAAACATCTACCTGAAATAAGCTTTTCTATATTTCTCTCTTTCTTACATCATCCCAAGTATTTAAATATTCAGTGCCAGACAGTATATAAAGCCTCATGAAGACAAAGATATATGGCCATGGTACTTATTCCGAGGAGAATTGCATACCTGCAATATTGTCCAACTCGCAATTAGAGAAACAATAAAAGAAAGATCTCCCTTACCCCCTCACCTCCACTTGCACGCTGCCTTGCCTTTCTAGCCCGACTTCAGTTTTTCACCTTGAGAGTCTCACTATGATTTAGGATTGCAAATTTACCTAAGCCAATTTAGCTGTTTAGTAAATGTCAGGTTGTTTTGGTAAATGTCAGCATTAGGGGTAGGTACTGATTTTCTGCCACCATCTCTATGAACTAATGACTGGATGGTTAGTTACAACAAAAGCAAGTGTGAGACCAAAGTCGGCCAAGGGTACCTGCATTTATTTGTGAGATGTCGAAAACTATCAGGCTCTGCTCTTGTATTTGGGAAAATAGCATATCCAGCCTCAAACCTTCTTATCAGTAACATGCAGGAAAATTTCTTTGAGAAAGATGCAGTGATATTCTTTCTTACTTTTTATTTTTAAGATATAATTAAAACATAATTGTGTTAGTTTGTTGTTTTGATCATTTTATATACCATGTAACCACTGTCCCAAATAAGATGTAGAATATTTTTGTCTCGCTCCTTTCCAATCAATTCCTCTTCCTCAGCAACTGCTGGGTTTTTAATCCTCATAAATATCTGCAGTTAGATTTGCTATATATGCAGTTGTATTCTGAAGTAAGTTTGTTGTTGAATCAGGACAGAGTCCTTGTGAAGTGGAAGGATAGGCTGCTGGATGAGCTGAATTCTTATTCTTCCATCACACGAGCAAGGTGTGTCTGTGAAGTCTTTCTGATGAACCCCATATCTTAAATATCATTTTTTTTTCATGAATGAAGGATTATTTCTCATACTCTTTAGACCTTTGGCATAGATTTCTATAACAAATGTTTGGGGGAGTGTGGTGTATTCAAGTTTTCACACTTACACCACATGTGCAGAACTGGGGATCAAGAGAGGACATGGCCTTCTGAGGGTCTGGCTTCTGCCTTTACCTCCTTTCTGGAATCAGTCCCACTCACCCTTAAATATGCAGCTCAAGGGCCCCTTGTCCATGGCAAGTTTTATTGTTGCTTTTATTTTTCATGGTTCTTCATATGAGCAATTTTTACAGCATGTGTAAACAGCAATTTTACTACAGAATGTGCTCTATCTGGGCATATTGATTTCCTCTTCAGAAATCATATCTTAGATGTTTCTGTATTTTCCCTGTAAATCACAGTATCCTCTAGCACAGAGTACTAACCAAATATTTTTTGCAATGATGTATGGATGGACGGATGAAAGGATGAATGATGGATGAATAGTTAAAATACTCATTTATTATCTTGGGGTGTTTCAAGGACTAGTTAATCAAGAACTCATGACATTGTCTACTTGTTGGGAATAGGATATTTTCACTGGGGAGATTTCAACCACAAATGCAGTCTGGGTGGGTGGGGTAGAGTGATGCTACCTAATCAGGAAATATACATCCCTGGGGCACTAAAAAAAAGAAGGATGATGATAAAGTCTATAAAAATAGATTTCTTTCTTTTTTTCCCTGATTTTATTTGAGATTTGCATTACATTTTTTGCCACAACAATTCTCCTTCTTTTCTTCCTTAGTCTTTTTATGTTTTATTATATTATAGAAAGGTGTAAAAGGTTAATTATGTCAGTGAATCAGTTAAAATTCTGTGTAAGATTTGTCAGATTTTATCTCTAAAACATTTGATGACTATCTTAGAAAGACAAATTATTGGAAAATAGTTATTTGGAAACCCATGACTATCTTTTTTCTAACTATGACTTCTGCCTTCTGAAATGATAGATGAAGCCTTCACTAAATAGAAGGGTTTTTGTTCTAACACATCTTACTAGGAAAAAAATCAGTCTAAATTTTATTTGCTTCATGATGAAACATTAAAAGCATTTAAATTCTCAATGTCTATTGCTACTTACCAATTAATAGATTCTAACTTGGTGTAATCAAAATGATTTCTTCCTCAATTTCACATTTTATTATTTTCCTTGAACTTACACATGTACAGTACATATTATGTTTAAGGTTCTTTTAAAATAAGTCAGTCTGAAGCCCAAAGCACACAAATTATTAAATCTGTTTACTTTTTAAAAATTAAAGTGTTAGGTAGATAAATTTGCAAGTTCATATACAATGTATTGTTTGAAAGAACTTAATACATTACAATCATTATCCAGGTTTCTTCTAATAAAAAGTTTAAAAACAGTCCTGGCTGGTATGGCTCAGTGGATTGAGCACTGGCCTGCGAACCCAAGGGTCATTGGTCCAATTCCCAGTCAGAGCACATAACTAGGTTGCATGCCAGGTCTCCAGCCAGGTCTGTAGCTGGAGGCAGGTGAAAGGCAACCATACATTGATGCTTCTCTCCCTTTCTTCCTCCCTCCCTTCCCCTCTCCATGAAAATACGGAATATAATCTTAAAAAATGTTTTAAAAACAGTTTGTTCTGTGACTTTTTCATTATGAAATAATCAGTTTTCCATGCTGAAAATTACCCAAGATTATTTTTCTTTTGAAAAAATGTCTTTAACTCATCAAAATCTCACAAGACTTCACTTTATTCGAAGCTTTAACTTTCTTCTTAGTAACTTAGTCACTATTTCCTGGGACTGGTCAATTTCCTAGGTAGAAATGACTAGATTTCTACCAATGGTGACTCAGGAAGTCATCATTTTGGCCTGAAAATCCCATTTCCATGGGTATAACAGCAGGGATAGTGGCACACCCATTGGTGACACATATTTTAGCAGAGCTGAAACCTTAATGCATTCAATTTTTTCATAAACTCTTTGGATATAAGAAAGAGAAATTAATTAGTAATTAATTTAGGAGTCATTCATTGTCTGTGCTCCTATACTACTTTGTGGAATAAGATTACATAACGATACATCAGCAATGCTTTAAGAGTTTGTTCCCTTTAAAGGAATGGTCTAAGCCTAGCGATAAGACCAGAGTTCAGGACTAGCCAAAACAAGTTATAGGGGTCAGAACAGAAAAACCCAGAGCCAAGATGGATTACAGAATTAGAATTGTAAATGGGCATTCATAACTGGGAACTTGTTTAAGCAAATAAGTCAGTTAGATACTCAGAAAGTAAATATAAGACATTCTAATGAAATCTTGCTGGCTGAGTTTACTAAAAAAAAAGAAAGAAATGGCTTTATATAGTCCTCATACAATTCAAATAATACTGTGTGTGTGAATTTTAAAATCAAAGGGATAATTGGACATCTTTGCAATATTATGCCTGTGCATCCATAGATAAATCTTTATGTAACCAAGTCTGTTTTTATGCTCTTTGAGGAAGTATCATTCCTCCAAAAGTTTTTTCCTTCCTGAGGGTGCTGCTCCATAGATACAAAAACCCTAGGAAATGGTTGAAGTAGCCTGGTCTTTTTTTTTTTTTATTTATTTTTTTTATTTATTATTTTTAGAGAGAGAGGAAGGGAGAGAGGCAGAGAGAGAGAGAGACATCAATGTATGTTTGCCTTTCACCTGCCTCCAGCTACAGACCTGGCTGGAGACCTGGCTTGCATCCTGGTTATGTGCCCTGACTGGGGAATGGAACCAGTGACCTTTGGGTTCATAGGCCAGCATCTTATCCACTGAGCCAACAGCCAGGGTGAAGTAGCTTTTTTTAAGTTGTTTTTTATCATGTTTCATGAACTCCCTCTCTGTCTGTAGCTTTAAGCAGTGGTTCCAGCAGAGCTGGTCCTGAGCCGTTGGCCACTATTGCCTGCTTTTGGACACAGAACTTGGGAGTCCAACAACACTGGGACTCATGCAGTGTCTTGTGTTTCTTTTCTGTTTCTAATTCAAGAAGTTTTATTTTGCTTCTGGTCCTGTTATACCATTTTGGTCTTTCTATATTCTATTCCTATGGATTTGGATCAGATGGAGTTCATCAAAGTATGTACTTCCTGTACTCTATGGACTTAAATGCCTTTTTTTAATATTTAGAATTATTTTTGGGTGTGAGGTGGATCTTTAACTCCTACTTTTTTCTTCAAAATGGAATAAAAGTATTACATTTACTCAGTGATAAGTGATAATTTGGTCCATCTTGTGGGACTTAATAGTTAGGGGCCTCTGGCTAAAATTAGTTTGGAACTCACAGAGCTTTTTATTTTTCCTATTGTCTTACAGCCTACTTCACCCATTTGTATAACTTGCCAGTACCTAAAAGCATCTGGTGTGCAAACTCTTATGTAAAATGAAAGTATTTTAAGTTTCAAGCTCATAGTGTTATTATTTTTGACTCATGATTAGAAGGAGTTTTGAAAAATTTATTCCATAAAGGTTTTTTCCTTTCAATTTTGCTTGCACATAGCATACCTCTCTTCAGATTGCAAAGGATGTATTTGCAGAGGAAATGGTTAATGGCTAGGCTAAAATTTGGCAGTAAATGTTCAGAGCAATAAGTGATCTTTTAAAGATCACTGGACCTCGCTTGGCCTTACACTCATCATTTAAAGTGAGAGTAATGGATTATCTGACCTTTGAGATTCGTGCCTCTGCCTAGATCCTGGATGTGAATAAATAAAATAATAATAATAAATGGCACTTGGGAGCATTTACCATATGGTGTGTAACTGGGTGTGATGCTATGTCTAATCCCGTTCATTTAAAACTCTTAAAACGCCATTAGTGTGTTGGAAGACAGGGTAAAGAATATATTAATTACATACTAGGTAAATGATGCTATATAAGGAGATGTTACAAATATGAAGGAAAAAAGAAATGATACCAACTATGGTTCATTGCCTATGCACGGCCTAGAGAGTGTAGGACTTGCTGACTAATGCAACATCATGCTTGTTTTTCTAGTAAGAATCTTACTTAATGAACCATATTATCCCATTGTTTAAATGGTTTCCCTAATTCTTCCAAGCGGGTGGACTACCATGCCCAGGAGTATCAAAATTGCCTTTGATGTTCCCCTAACATCCCAAATATTATACTTCTCAAAGTGCAGTTTAGGCAGTTGAGAAGATGTGATTCAATTTAACGTTTAGTTTTAGGTGCCAGAAACTTTTTCGTGATACCTTTCTTCTCTGGAGGGTTATGTTAATTGCAACAGAAACACTGAAGTGGTAAGATGTGGTAACACACTTAGCATTATTTATCTCTGAATTAGGCACACTAAGGGCCTATTTAGCTATTGGAAGCTTCAGAAACATGATTTTTAGTTTCTAAAGAAGTCAAGTTTTATTCCCAATTCTTTGAATTCTAAGCAAGCTTCTCTGTAGTTAGTCTTAACAAGCTATTCACCTCTCAAAGGAACACTAAACATTAATAACAAAAAATCCATATTGCCCAAAAGGACCAACATTTTTGTCTTCCTAATTTTTCAGATTTGCTGATTTTGGCATAAGTTTGTTTTTCTTATTTTTTCATATGTTTTTGTTGTCATTGCTGCTGCTACATTAAAGGAATTTCATAACTCTGACTTTAATACTACTTTCTGGTGTCCTGAAATGTTTATTTCAGTGTATATACATACTATGAGTAGCTATTGCTTAGGTTCAAGACTAATATATCATAATGTTATCAAATATTTAGTCTTCGTTTTTCTTCCTCTTCCTAAGAATTTGTTTTTTATGTTTGACTGATATGAACTGAAATTATTCCTTGGGACATTTTGCCTAAACTTTCTTTTCCCCTCTGAAAGACAGATAAGTTCTTTTCATTTAAAAGTTTTACCTCAACTTGGAAGTGAGAAAAATTTTGGGAGAAAACAAATGAGAGGGCATAAATGGATTTCGCATTCTCATCTGCATTTTTCTCTTTGAGGATAGAAGAGAGATCTTTTGCATGTCCCCTTTCTTACTTTAATCCATGAGAGGGGTCAACATCAAACATCCTGTTTTCCATTTTTATACATTAAATCAATATTTATTTAATAAATAATTTCTTATTTGTTATCAATCTTGTACTTCAGAATATAAGAAATGCATACATATTGTATATATTATATATACTTCCTGAATTACATGAATTCTTGAACATACAAAAATGCAAAATAAAAAACAATAAAATATGTCACACCTATTTTTACAACATTGGTACACCTACTGCCCCATTCTGCATCCCTATATACTGTCCTCTACAAATGTTTTTGCATCTTTACAATGTTCACAAGGTGCTTGATCATGTTTGCTATTGTCCTTGGATAACAGTGACAGTTGTCCACCAGGGCATGTCTACTATTATGAATTTTAAGTCCTTGATTTTCATTTTAAAAACAAAAATATCCACTGAGGAAGATATACAAAGGGCCCAGAGGCATATGAAAGAATGCTCAACATCACTAGTCATCAGAGAGATGCAAATTAAAACTGCATTAAGATACCACCTCACACCTGTCAGAATGGCAATCATCAGCAAATCAACAAACAACAAGTGTTGGCAAGGATGCGGGGCAAAGGGAACCCTCATGCACTGTTGGTGGGAATGCAGGCTGGTGCAGCCACTGTGGAAAACAGTATGGGGTTTCCTTAAAAAACTAAAAATGGAACTGCCTTTTGATCCAGCAATACCACTACTTGGACTATACCCAAAGAAGCCTGAGACACCAATTCATAAGAACCTATGCACACCTATGTTCATAGCGGCACTATTTACAATAGCCAGGTGCTGGAAACAGCCTAAGTGCCCATCGGTGGATGATTGGATCAGAAAACTTTGGTACATTTACACAATGTAATTCTATATGGCAGAAAGAAAGAAGGAACTTGTACCCTTTGCAACAACATGGATGGAACTGGAGAATATTATGCTTAGTGAAATAAGCCAGTCAGTGAAGGACAGGTATCATATGTTCTCACCCATTATGGGACAATAATGAGCAAAACTAACAACAAGCAAAACAGAACCAAGTGTATGAATACAAGGAATAGGCCT
>PVIW01000646.1:0-38905 GCA_004026585.1 Noctilio leporinus
AATAAAATTAAAAAAAAAAAAAAAAATAGTCCTGGATCCAGGGCTCATACTTTGATAGCCATTGCTTTAATGATTTGTATTAACGATTCCTTCGAATTAATGATTCCTTGCATGAATGAATGAGTGATAATGAGAGAATAAATGAAAGTTCTTCTCAGCAGCACCTTTTATGCTTTTAGGATTGATGTTTTTGCTTTATAGTATGGGTGGCAAACACAAGGCCCACGGGCCAAATCCAGCCTTTCACCTTATTTTATCTGGCCCAGTATACCTTCAGCCCGGCACCTTGTTTCTACCCAGCTCACTTAAATATTAAGGAGTAGTTACATTTATATAACCCTAAAATTACATTCAGCTCTTCGAAGTCAACTGCAAGGCTTATGTGGCTCCTGGTGAAAATGAGTTTGACACTCCTGCCCTATAGATATTTCCTCTACCAAACATACCTCCTACAGAAAAGGGAGACTATTGTTTTTCTATCTGAAGAACATCTTTTTCATCTAATCAGGCCAAATGCCCTGTGATTAAATAGTTTAGTCTTTCTCGTTAATTTTAGGGCACATGAAGTTCTCAACTGTGAAGGTGCCAGAAGTTCTCTGGATTCAAAGTATGTCTATCCAGATGGACAGATTGAGGAGCCAGACTCTTCATTGCTTTCTCTGCTCTAAAAATTCTCAGCATTTCATTTGAATACATCAAAGCAGGCTGGGATTAAAGGCAAAATGAGCTTGATGCTACGAGAATGGTGCCAGCTTGGACACCAAGACACTTCAGCCTTGAGAAGGCTGGTCTTGGTCCATTGGCCAGCTGGGACTTCACCTGGAGCACCTGCTGCTGCTGGCCTGTCTTTTGGTCTTGGTGTGAACATTTTTCAACCAGATCAGGCCACTCCTCATCCTTGACAACAGTGTAACAGCAGGTTCTGTCAACCATGATTGTTTCCCAGCTGTCTGTAGTCATGTTTCATAGCATCAGCTTTGCTTTTATATCATTATAACAATTAATTATATTATGTCTTACCAGTGGAATAGAATGACATATTTCTATAGACAATACAAACGAGTAAAAAAAAGAGACAAATCACTCATATTCCCACCACCCAAAAATAAACTGCTAACATTGACATTTTGTATATTTCTTTTCAGATCAATTTCTATGACCAGGATTGTTTGTGTTTAACATATATGTGATGAATATGCATCTGGATGTTCTCCAAAGCACACTTTTTACAGAAAAAAATAAGCCTGTTTTGTGTTTAAAGACTATCTTTTACATTCTGTCTGGCCAACTGACCTGCAATGAGTAGTTCAGTCTCTCTTGTTAATTCCAGAGCATGTAAAGTTCTCAGATGTGAACATGCCAGAAGTCCTCTCTATTTAGTTAAAAAAAAAAAAAAAAAAAGATTTGATAAGGTAGATTTGACATGTTCCCATTTTAAAAAGCTGATTAAAAATGTGCTTACTTAAAGTCAAAGCTGATTTTGTGTTTTACCTTTTTTCATTTGAAAATGTTATATATATATATAATCATTTAAAACTTAATTCTGCAGGCTGACAATAAGTCTAAAATAAAATCAAATTTGAGGCCCAAATATCAGGTTTGTCATCTTCATTTACACAGATTACCTAATAGTTGTCAGTGGTCTACTTCCTTTGTGGGTAGTATAAACCAAGATGGATGGGTGTGTCCACTGGTGTGGGTAGCAGTGTGCAATTTCCAGTGGATTTAAATCAAAGCCTTAACCCTCCCACTCCTCTTCAGATTGCCTTTAGATAGAGTGCTGCCTCATCAATTTTGTCAGAGGGCAATCTCCTTCTTCATCCAGAGCTGGTAAGCAGACTTTTCTGATAGGACAGGGCATTGGCTGGGTGTTGGTAGCACTCTCAGAGGATACAGTAACACCACACTGTTGCTGATAAATTTGATGCTAAAAATGTAACATGGGTCAGCTTTTTGCATAAAAATGTAAATTATTTTTTCATTTACCAATATAAAAAAACCACAGATATATTTTTAAAAATACAACTTAGCATACATATGTTTCCATGCATATGCATGCTTAATCTTTTTAAAAGCATCCCAAAACCACCCAGTAAAAATCCTCAGGGGCACTTATCTTATAAAAAAAAAAAATAGTTGTTATTTCTGGTCAACATGCAGTAAAGGCAGACACGGCTCACCTCTTCATATAACCACATCAAAATTACAACTAGAATAGAGACCAAACATCACTCAGAACCAGCAGAAATCAAGTTGAATAGAAGTCTGAAAACTACGGAATTAAATAAACCACATCCATCTAGACTGGTAGGAGAGGCACAGACATCCAGGCTGGTCTCATACTCATAATGAATAAAAATTGAGGTGGGATATCTGAGGATTAAGGAGTCCCAGCCCTATCACCCAAGTTGGGGAGACTGCACCACTGGACCCTACACAACACCTACTACATTAGGTCACACCACCAAGACAAGAGTCAAAGTAGCTCTGCCTAACACATAGAAGGAGGATGCCAAAATGAGGAGACCAAAAAACATGACCCAAATGAAAGAACAGCTCAAAACTCCAGAAAGAGTGCTAAGTAAAATGGAGGTATGCAATCTATCAGATGCAGAGTTCAAAACACTGGTTATAAGGTTTTTATATTAAATGTTAAAGGGACTTATTTAAGAAAAAGAAGATCAAAACTATGAACAATAAAATGGCAAAAAATACATATCTATCAACAATTGAATCCGGGACTTCTGGCGAAGATGGAGGCATAAGTAGATATGATACATCTTCCTCCACAACTAAGAAGGACTACATCTACCTCAAAACTAGAGATAACCAGAAATTCCAGAAAATCAAGCTACATGGAGTCCAAAAACAAAGATATAAGGAAGAAATACTCATCCAGACAGGTAGGAGGGGTGGAATGGGGACAGAGAGGACAGTTTGGCAGCACAGCAGCTACAGTGGGAGAGCAGCTGGAGTCGACCAGTGGAAAGCCCAGTCAAACATTTTTAAAAGGTACGAACACCTGGGGAGTGCTCCTGGCACCAGACAAGATGGCACAGTTCATAGTTCCAGCATTGGGGGAAAAAGAAAGCCTCATTGCTTCTGACTGTGAAAACCAGTGGGGGTTGGGGCAGAGAAAGAAGCTACTGGTCTCTCAGCAGAGTATGTTTAAAGACTCCCACAGTCCTGGAACATTTCCAGACCCATTCAATCTGGGAAATACAACCAGGGCACAGCTGAAGTGGTGCCAGTCCCATATGGGAAGTAGGGGAAATGCCTGGAAAAGGGACAAGTGCTGAGCAATCAGCATTGTTTCCTCTCAGAGCAGTAGGTATTCGTCAGGATGGGGCAATCCATTTCACCACAGGAGCCTGTCAAGTTGAGGAGATAGAGAAGTATGACCCAAAAGAGGGAACAGATCAAGGTTGCAGTGGGAGAACCAAGTGATAAGGAGATAGCCAACCTAACAAACATGGAGTTCAAAATGCTGGTGATAGAGATGCTTCCATGTCTTAGGTAGAGCTGTCACAACTATTACAGTGTAAGAGGCAGAGCAGTAGGTATTCGAAAGAATGGGGCAACCCATTTCACCACATTGTGGCTTTGCTTATGGGGGAAAGGTCTTGACAGATATGCTTGAGTATGGCAAATGCAGAAAGGAAGAAGTGAAGGCTAAGCTAAGTGAAATGAAGGAAAATCCACATAAAACCAATGGTGAAGGGAAGGAATCTGGGGTTCAAATCAATGATTCAGAACATAAGAAAGAAATAAACAGTCAACCAGTACAAAATGAGGAAACAAGAATTGAAAAAATTGAAAAAACAAGGAGAAGTGAGGCTTAAGAACTTTTGGGACGACTTTAAGTGTGCCAACATCTGAATCATAAGGGTGCCAGAAGGAGAAGAGGAAGAGCAAGAAATTGAAAACTTACGTGAAAAATAATGAAGGAAATCTTCCCAAATTTGGTGAAGGAAATAGACATACAAGTCCAAGAAGCACAGAGCCCTGAACAAGCTAGGCCCAAAGAGGACAACACCAAGACACATCATAAATAAAATGCCAAATGTTGAAGAGAAAGAGAAAGAGAGACTCTTAAAAGCAACAGGAGAAGACAAAGGGGTTCCTATAAAACTACCAGCTGTTATCACAAAAGAAACCTTGGAAGCAAGAAGAGACTGGCAATAAGTATTCAAAATGATGAAAAGCAAGGACTTACAACTAAGATTACTCTATCCAGAAAAGCTATCATTTAGAAGGTGAGGGCAGATAAAGTGCTTCCCAGACCATGTAAAGCTGAAGGAGTTCATCATTACCAAGCCATTATTATATGAAATGTTAAAGGGACTTACTTAAGAAAAAAAAAAGATAAAAACTATGAACATTAAAATGACAACAAACACAGCTATCAACAATAGAATCCTTAAAAAATAACAAAAACAAACTAAACAAATAACCAGAATAGGATCAGAAGCATAGGTATGGAGACCATTGGGAGGGTTATTATTTGAAAGGGAGAAATGGAGAAATGGAGCAGGGATTAGGAAACATAATTGGTGGGTACCAGATAGACAGGGGAAGTTAAGAATAATATAGCAAAGGGTGAAATTAGGGAACTAATGTGCACAAACCATGGACATGAACTAAAGGAGGTGGGATTGTTGAAGGGAGGGGTGGTCCTGGGTGGAGGGAACAAAGGAAAAAGAAATTTGGACAACTGTAACAGCATAATCAATAAAATATACTTAAAAATTATATCTAAAATACAAACTAAGCAACTAGAAGACTAGAGACAGAATCATGGCTATAGAAAGTGCTTGGAGGCCCTGGCTGGCAGCACAGTGGATAAAGGCGCTGGCCTGCGAACCCAAAGGTCGCAGGTTCGATTCCCCAGCCAGGGCACATAACCAGGTTGCAAACCAGGTCTCCAGTCAGGTCTGTGGCTGGAGGCAGGTGAAACGTAACCATACATTGATGTCTCTCTCCCTCTCTCCCTCTCTGCCTCTCTCCCTTCCCCTCTTTCTAAAAAATAATGAAATAAAATCTTAAAAAAAAAAAAAAAAGTGCTTGGATGGTTGCCAGATTGGGGGTGGTGTCAGGAAATAGTTGAAGGTGTAAAGGGATTAAGAAATGTAAATAGGCAATTACAGAATAGCCGTGGGGAAGTAAAGTACAATATCTTAAACTATCAACAAAATCTTTAAAAATAACAAAAACAAACTAAACAATCAGAATATCAGAAGTATAGGTATGGAGATCATTGGGAGGGTTATTATTTGGGAAAGGTAAGAGGGAGAAATAGGGAAATAGTGCAGGGATTAGGAAGCATAATTGATGGAAACATAATAGGAAATAGAGTAGTCAAAGGACATATTCGCATGAACATGGGAAATGGTGGAGGGAGTGAGGGGTGCTGAATGGAAGGAGGCAAAGGGAAAAATTGTGATAACTAATAATCAATAAAATATAATAAAACAGTTGCCATCAAAATGTTTCCTTGACATGTCAAGAATCTAATAAAGCTTGTTCCAGCTGTTGGCCTCTGTTTGAGATGACCGTTGTATTAGTCTGCTTTGGCTGCCATAATGTGGTACCACAGACGGAGGGCTTAAACAGCAGAAATGTATTTTTTCACAGTTCAGGAGGCTACAAGTCCAAGATCAAGGAGTTGTTTCTTCTAGGAGGACACACGTTTCCTTTAAACAGAGGTGGCAGGTTTGGTTCCTTCTGGAGGCTATGAGGAAGAATGCATTTCACAACTGTCTCCGAGCTCTGACAGTTGCCAGAAATTCTTAGTATTTTTTGGTTTGTAGACATATCACTTCAATCTCTGTCTTCCCTGCCTCCATTGTTAAGTGGCCTTCTGTGTATGTGCCCAAATTTTGCTTTTGTGAGTCATTGGATTAGGGCCTACCCCAATCCAAGTATGACCTTATCTTAACTCAATTATACCTTCAAAAAGATCCTAGTTGCTAATAAGTCACATGCACAGGTACCCAAGTTTAGAATTTGAACATATTTTTTTGGTAGACACAAGTTAACCCAAAGGACTATTTACTAAACTCTGCCAACAGATAGTATAGCAAAGGGATTGGAGAGAGCTCATCAGCAACGCTGCTTTTTAAACATGTGATACTCAGAATCAGAAGCCACAGACCTTTGCAGAGAGGGGCCAGCTAGCGGAGGATGGGGTGGGGGTGGCAAATGGGGACCAGCACTGTCATTGTCCACTTCTCCTCCAGAGCTTTCTCTGCACCCTACTGACCTTCCTTTCCTTTAAGCTGACACTGAAGCATGCTTCTAACACTGCAAATGAAGAAAAAAACAAATAGATACCTATTGAAAACTATCCCCAAACTACATTTGACCAACCTCAACCATCACTAGAAAAGGTTGCTCCTTCAAACCCAGACCTTAGTTCTCCATTGGACTTGTTACTGCTCCCAAACACATTTCACACATAGTCCAGCTTCCCTGGACAGTGGCACACCCAAAATAAAACCATGTGACAAGCATAGGGATAGTTTCCAGGCTGTTCATGTGGAACAGATTTAAAGAAATCCTCCAGTTTGACTTTGCTCTAGACCAACAGCTAAAGGATCTGAGAAGCTCATATTGGCTGAATCTACTATGCATCTGGGGTTCTTGATTTTTTTCAATATTTTATGACTCTTGACTGATTTACTCATGGTGTATGGAATGAAAAGCATGTTTTTGTGGCCTCTCATCTCCCTAACTAGCTGCTTGTTATTATCATACCTAAGGATGTCTAGGAAGTGATAGTGGCAGTTTAGCCATTAACTTCTGACCGGGACTTGTCTGGAGATCGATAGTCATGATCGTTTTTATTTTTATTTTTTATTTTTAAATAGATTTTATTCATTATTTTTAGACAGAAGGGCAGGGAGGGAGGAAGAAAGGGAGAGAAACATCCATGTATGGTTGCCTTTCACCTGTCTCCAGCTACGGACCTGGCTGGAGACCTGGCTTGTAACCTGGTTATGTGCCCTGACTGGGAATCGACCCAGTAATCTTTGTGTTTGCAGGCTGGCGCCTGTCCACTGAGTCATGAGCCAGGGCCTGTTATCCTTTTTTAAATGGCCACAAGAAGAGGAGACTTTCTGTGAGCTGTGCCCGATGACACTGACCGCATCTCATGCTAGCCCTGAATTATCTCCTCACATTTGCACATCTGGGCTGTGGGCAGGCAGAGCCCTGGGACAGCCGCTTCTTGCTTCCAGAGCTGTGTTCAGAAGCACACTGCCTCACATCAGGTCTTAGAATAAAATGACTGAGGACTTAAGTGTAGAAAGTGGGGGCAAATTTCCTGAAGCTGATGCAATCAACACTGGGAACTGTCTGAGTAAAACAAACGCAACTATGGCTGCAGGTGAAAAAATTTTTCAAAATCTGCATATGCCTGAAGGCTTTACGCTCAATATCTACCATCAGAAGAAAATTTCCCCAGGGAAATCAGCATCTTATTGGGCCTACCTCCCCGCCAATCAGAATTTTTAAGGCTGCTCCCAGGATGTGTGTGATTTAATGAGGTAGAGACACTATCAGTCGTATATTTATTTACCTTATCATGACTAAGTCTGAGTTTGGGGTACAGCAAAGTGACACCACGGCCCTCAGTTTTCTGTAACTGAGATGACAGAGACATCCCACTCCTTGGGGGTTTTCTGGTCCCAGCATAAAGTGAGTCTCCTCGGTGCAACAAATAACTCGCAGAATCATGCTGAGGACATGCAGACATGATTGACCTGGCATTCAAGTTGAGCAGCCAAAAGTACAGAGCAAAGAGGGAGCAAAGTGAGGATGCTCACTTGCCCTGACATTGAGAAATAAGGCCCTGTGAGCGGCATGCAAGCTGTAGTGGTACAGACCCGATGCCAGGCCCCTTGCCTTGCGTAGGTCAGAGCGGCTGCTCCCTCATCTCATGCGTGCCTCCTGCCTCATCACTATCTGCTGGCCTGTCATCCGCAGTGGAAGAGTTGCACAGCGAGGCCCTTCTCTGCTCTACCTTAGCATTCAAACAGAAGGCCAAGGCAGATCTTTTCAAGTCAGATTCCAAGGCCTGGTGAATGACCACTTCTACAAACTTCCATTCACCTAGTCTTGTAACCTCTTCTTTCTTTGCTCAGATTTGCTCTTAGTGAACCCCTGAAGTAAGGCTAACAGTCTCAAGGAGGAGCAAAGGGAGAAGTCCAGCCCTGTGGCCAGTGTGGGCTGACAAGGGAGACAAGAGCTCTGCCAGCAAGGTGGCCTCTCCCAGTTCCAGCTGTAGGGGCCATGTGAGAGGTAGGGCTGCCAGACGCTAAGGTGGGAGACCAGGATGACTTTCAATGCCCTTGTTTCTTTTTGGACCTTCTTTGTCTTAGTGAGCCATTCAGTAAAACCATCACCCTGCTTATCCCCAAATTTCAACATGGATCTTGATGCGCCGCATTCCAGACTTTTCCTGACTTGCTGTCCCTATTAAAATGTGCTTCTTCTGCTGTCTGACCATGGGGCTCTGCACTGCCCCCACCTTGCAACACAGGCGAGCTTTGACAGGCCTCTTTGTTCTTGGGAGGTGGGCAGGGAAGGGAAAGAAAGTATGCCTCTGCCTCTTACATGCTTTGTGAGATCTTTATATTAATACCTCACTGAGTGCTTTTGAGCATCCTGAGAGACAGCGGATTTAAAGCTAAGAGATGTCAAGAGAAAATCTCACAACCTTCCAGAGTGAAATCAGAATTCCCACTCTGTTTGGAAGAAATCTGTGCAGAGTTCCTTCTTTTCCAGCCCCATGCTGGTTGCCTCTGTCGGTGAAAGCCCCTGGACCATGGGGACGGGTGCAGGGATGGCCTCGAGAACCCTTCACAGCCCACTGTGTCACACCATGGGGGTGCCTGCTGACACTGTGTGATGATTTCAGGCTTCTGGAGAGGCAGTAGCCCTGTATCATTACCTGTTTCCTTGGGCTTTAGTGATTATTGATCTATGCCCTTCCCACTACAGGGCCTTCAAGGATTGTTACTGTGGGATTTATGTCAATGCTTGTAGGATCAATACATGAAATCTCATGGATATAACACATTGTTATGAAATGCATGCATGAGTGGTGTGGTTCTGGTTGCCAGAAGACGGGGCTGTACTCCACCACCGCAGGACACGTGCGGGCAGGCCTCTGGACCAGCACAGCAGGGTCAGGACCACCAGCATGCTTTAGGAGCAATTCACTTCCTCATTTCTGCAGACTAAACAATGCTGAGAGATTAAAGAGAAAGCCAGCACATGTCTGTGACGTTGATAAAGCAAAGGATACACATTTTAAAAGAAATGTCCCTTCAAATGTGAAGAGCCTGGAAAACAGTTGTCTGACGCATGATAGAAATTTCTTTTTGGAATTTCACATCTACAGAGAAACAAATTAATAAAGTGATTTTACAAGCACCTCTCAATTGTTGCATTAATAAGAAATAGATCTAACATTCATACTATATTTTTCAAATATCACTTTAACCATAAGTTTCTACCTCTTCCCCATGAACTATTTAACCAAAGTGACTAGTACCATCAGGAGTGGATTGCTTCTTCCTGTCTCTTCCCCAAAATGTGATCTAGAGGCAGCAGCCATTCCAAACTAAGGGCAGAGAAAGATGGAGTTAGCTTGATGATCTGCACTTGTTGATCATGCATTATTGAACCCATTTATTTAACAGATATTTATTTACTGTTGACCACATGGCCCTTCTCCGTTACAGTCTCTCTTTTAATAATGCATATGCTTGCAAAATGATCCAAGGACCAGGTTATGACCCCGCCTTCAAGGAGCTGCCATTGAGGAACTAATGAAAGATTTAAAAAAGCATGGAAAGAAAGAGAAATAGTTAAGAATGCAGGACTTTACCTTCTATACAGCCACAGGGATAAGGTTAGAACATGGGGGTGAGGGGCTTCTAGGAAGGGTAAAGAGAAAGCCATAGTGAAAAGTAGTAACTCAAATGGCCCGTTGTCATGCTCTATTCCCTCAATTTCAGTCTGGCTCTTAGAGCAAGCAACCAGTCCTCTGACTGGGGGTTATTGTGTGGGGTTGTTGGGTAGGTAAGAATCTGGGATGGTATGGGAGGGGACAGCAGTTAGCTGGTTCTGAGGGCCCACTCCCCAGCTTCCTGGTGTTCTCTGCTATCTGACTAATGCTCATCACCTCCAGGAAGAGTGTGGTTTGGGTCCTTCTAGGCTGCTCTGAGTCCCCCAAGGGCCCTGCGGCAGGAGGTATCCTGGGTCTGAGCCAGAGTGCCCTGTCTAGAGCCACTGTTGATGGGTATGGCCTTTTGGGGCTGGCTCAGGGGTGACCAGGCGGCTGACTGTCTCACATTCTGCTCCCTGTCATCCTAGAGGGAAGGGCTGGGCTGCCTCCACCTCCATCCAAGGTTTCTAGTTATGACTATCTTACTACCAGCCCTTTCTGCTCCTGGCTGGAACCTCCTATCATCCCTCAGCCAAGGACACTATACCTGGATTGTTACTACTAGAAACAGGGTATAACATCATGTACTCACCCATTTATGTCACCAACAGTCACAGGGCAGTCCCATGGACAATATGCCGTGCTTGGTTCCAGGAAAGAGTAATCAGACAAGGACCCTGATATTAGGAACTGAGGTCTGGAACAAAGAACAGACACGGAAGTAAAAAATAATCACCATAGACCATGATACATGCTATATGATTTTATATATACTATACAACATTCTGGAAAAGGCCAGTCTAGGAAGACCAAAAATGGAACAATGATTGTCAGGGGCCGGGCAGTGATATGGGATTTGCAGGGGTAATGCAACTGTGTTGGTCTTGGTTGCGCTATTAACTGTATTTATTAAAATAGGCAGAAATGGACTGTACAGTTAACAGGGTGAATTTCACTCTGTGTATTGTGACTTTGTATTTTTACAAAGAAAATAAATTACAATAGAATATATGGCACACAAGAAGCATAACCAGCTCTTTCTGGAAGGGGAAGGGAGGGGGTCAGAGAAGCCAGGCAGAGAGGCGGCAATCAACTTATGGATTCTAAAGATGACCTGAGTTTCCAGAGAGACAGGAGGGAGAGGGCCTTTCAGGTAGAGGGAATAGCATGGAAGACACCACAAAAGGCTAGACAGCAGGCATCTCATGTCCTCTGAGCTACTTGTCATTTGGTGTTACTTGTACATCAGCAGGAGTCCGACATAGATGGTCCTCTGTGTGGTACTAAAGTGAAGGCGCAATGACTTTTTATTTCTTCTTCAATATTTTTTAATTGGACTAAAATATATATGAGATCTGTCCCAAAAGTATCGAGCCACCGTGTCACCATAATTAAAACAGTCTGTGCTTGATACTTTTGGGAAAGACCTCATATAACATAAAATTTCCCATTGTAACCATTTCTAAGTGTACAATCAGTGGCATTAATTACATTCAGAATGCTGTGCTATCATCATGACTTTATTTTTAAAACCCTTTTATCACATTACTCCCAGGAAGAACGCTCTACCCTTGAAGAGGTAACGCCCCCCAGCCCCTCCTCTAGTCCCTGGTAACCTCTATTCCACTTTACGTCTCTATGAATTAGCCTAGTCTGCATATTTCATATAAGTAGAATCATGTAATATTTATTCTTTTGTGATTGGCTTATTGCACTTAGCATATTTTGTTTTGCTTTTAATGAGACCTTTGCATGAAAAAGTGGGGTCTGAGAAAATGCTCCTGGTTAAGAGAGTAGGGAGAGAGGGCAGAAGGAAGCCTCTGGGACTGAGGGACTGAGCACTGTGCCAGCATGACTTCCTGTGGTGTCCTGCACAGGCTCCAGGTCCCCTGTGCCGTCCAAAGCCAGACCCTGGGCAGGGGCAGCCTTGGAACCTACAACTCCCCAGCACTCCACAGGCCTGTCAAAGGCCCTCTCCCCACTGATCTGTTGCCCACAGCTTTCTCACCTTCTGTAAAGCTCCAAAAGACATTTTCAAAAAAGACTTAGGGAAATAAGTGCTAAAGAATTGCGAATGAGGCAATCTAAGAAGCAGGGTTTGGAGTTAATTAGCCCTTGAACTGTCAAGTCCAACTGCTTCTAGTGAATCCAGGCATTTCTGGAAATAATTAAGGACTTGGCTGTCACATCTCTCAAAGGCCCAACCATGACACGAACAAGTTCTACCTACCTTCACCATAATGTCCAGTAACGCAAAGAGAGGAATTATACTCAGTGCTAATTGCAGGTCCTAGGGTAGACGTGTCATGTTTTTGAAGAACTTTTCAGAGTTATGCACCAAAATTAATGATCTCCATGTTGGGAGTAGATGTGAGAAGGAGTGGCACTTGAAAGACATCTGAAGTTACTGGTGATAATAATGGCTGATGTTGCCCTGGCTCTCGGTGGCTCAGTTGGTTGGAGCAGTATCCTATATACCAAAAGATTGTGGGTTCAACTCCTGGTCAGAGCAATACCTAGGTTGTAGGTTTGATCCTTGTTCAGGGCTTATGTGGGAGGCAACTGATTAATGCTTATTTTTCAAATTGATATTTCTCTCTGTCTTTCTCTCTCCCTCTCAAATCAATAAATATATCCTTGGATGAGGATTAAAATAGTAATTACACATAACATTTACCAAGTGCTGACCATGTACTGTGCACTGTTCCAAGTTATCACAAGGCCCTATGAGGCGACACTTAGAATTTTTAAATTTTCTTTTAACTATTCCCATAGATGGGGAAAATGAGGCACAGGGACGTTACACAGGTTTTTCTGAATCAAACCCAGAAAGCCTAATTCTGAAAACCGGTGCTCAGCAATGATACTCCCTTATCTCTAAGCCATCCTGAGCGACGCTGCAATGGGACCAGTCAGTTTTTCCAGTATGACCTAAGCCATCCTGAGCGACGCTGCAATGGGACCAGTCAGTTTTTCTAGTATGACCATTAGTCTTGTCAGAAAGCATTTACCAATCACAAGCTTGCATGGAATTTTGGTATCTTGACCTCAAACAACTGTGTTTCAAGGAAGTGATAAATTCATCTATAGCATATTTAACCCATCTCATTCTCAAGTGACTACTTCATAGTTATTTTCTAACATCTTTGTTCATTCATCAGATTTTTATTGAGGATCTACCTTGGTCAAGGTACTGTACCAAGCCGTGTCCAGGATGAGCTTACATTGTGGGTGAGGAAACAATATGTATAATACATACAGGGTGAAGAAAAATGTAGGTTTACAGCTGTTTGTATGGAATATAATACAATAATTAATAAACAGTAATGCAAGAATAAACACATGCCATGTGTTGCATGTCCTCACAACTGTAAGCCTACTTTCCCCTACCTTGTAAAATAAGACAAGGGAGTACAATACAGGATAAAATATTACACAAGAAAATATGAAGGTAAAAGTGGTAAGTATACAAGAAGAAAAATACTTATTTCCATGGCTATTCAGAGGTAAGTGATGCTTTCTAGGATGTCTGTCTGTATGTGTGTTATTCAAGTTGGGGGAAAATTGATGGAGAGAAGATGGAAGGAAGAAGATGAGGAAAAGAAGGAAATCAGAAATATGATAAAGTACTGAACTATGTCCCCCAAAGTGCATGTGTTGAAGTCTAGGATGTGTCTGTATTTGGTGAAGAGGCCTGTAAAGAGATGGTGAAGTTTAAATGAGGCTGCTAGCGCTTGCCCTAATCCAATCTGATTGGTGCATTTATGGGAAGAGAACATCTGGACAATGACACAGAGATGACCATGTGAAGACACAGACAAAAGACAGCCATCCATCAAGGAGAGGCCTCAGAAGAATCCACCCTTACTGACACCTTAACATCTGACTTCAGGCTCCAGAACTATGAGAAAATCAATTTGCATTGTTTGAGCCCCCAGTCTGTGGGACTTGCTGTGGCAGCCCTAACAAACTAATACAGGCCTGAAAAAGAGAGGCTTGGACATGAGGACATACATAGAGCTGAAGGAAAGGACTTGGGGGGAAGGAGAGAGCGTAGGTATGAAACAAGTGGATTTTATTCAGTGATTAATAGGGAACCATGACAGGTTTCTGAGCAGGTATGACATAAACAATAAGCAGTCAACTTGTTTGATTCATTCAGCAAACATTTACTGAGGACATGCCCTGGACCAGGCATTGCTAAACACAACCCGGGAGCTACAGTCATGAATAAGACTACATACACCGCATAACTAAGTGGGGAGAATGGAAAAATGGGCCTGATTGAGGAGAGTGTGAGTGTGAGGAGACTAGTTAGAAGGCTTTCATCCTGCCCTAAATCAGTGCTTTTCAATATCCTTTTAGAGTCTAACATGACTCCCAGGGAAGTGTCCACCCCATCTTTTCTGGCCCTTCTTCCACCACAGATGACAGAGGCCACATATTTTCTCTACTTGGCTCCACTGGTTGAGGTAACGTGGTTGAGCTTTTCCTTCTGTATTTTGCATTATGGGAACACGACTTTTAAAAATGCTTCTTTCGAAAATAAATCTAAAATTGAATTGTCTTTTCCAAACTCCGCATTCCACCAGATTTTGAAACAACCCTCCCATTGGCTCCACCCAGCATGTCCCTGCATCCATCACCACAGAAAATAGTCTTTTCATATCTAACAGCATCTCCAAAATATAATAGTTAGAAAAACAAAACCAAAACACAATCCAAAGCAATAAACATGTACACCATCATCTATGGTGCCAAGTCTGTCCCCAGAGTGGGAGGCAGAACAATGTCCCCAAAAGATGTCTACGTCTCAACCCCTAGAACCTACGACTATGTAACTTTACTTAGCAGATGTGATTATGTTCATGATTTTAAGATTTTAAGAGTAGCCTGGTTTATCCAGGTGGATTTGATCTAATCTCAGGGGTTCTTAAAAAGGGAGAACCTTTCCTAACCATGGTCAGAGAGAGGCATGACTAAGGAAAAATGGCCAGAGAGATACAGTGTTGCTGGCTTTAAAGGTGGAGAAAGAGGTCACAAGCTGAGGGCTGTGGACAGCCTCTTGAAACTGGGAAGGACAAGGAAATGAATTCTTTCTTAGAGCCTTAAAAAAAAAAAAAACTGCCCTGCCAACACCTTGATTTTTGCCCATTTAGATTCATGTTAGAATTCTAACCTACAGAACTACAAGATAATAAATTTCTGTTATTTTAAGCCACTGATACTGTGGTAATTTGTTATAATAGCAATAGCAAACTAAGGCACTCCATTTGTTATAGCTCAAGCCAGACTTGCATATTTAAACAGTGTATCTTTTCAGAGTTGGCCTTTGTAGTACCTTCCAGTGACTATGATCACAAATTGGTCTTATTTTTTCCCACCAGATTCTCAGCCCCCTATGGGGAGGGGCTGAGTTACTCATTCTAGTATCCCTATTGCCAGCATAGTATCTGTCATGTAGTAATTTCAATAATTGTATAAAAGCCCAAAGCAGCCTAGGGCTTCATAACACCCTTAGAGGACCTCCATAGGGAAGTATCAGTGCTTCTTTTCAGGCATAAAGGGGTCAAATCTGATGTCACCATTCACACACACACACACACACACACACACACGCGCACGCACACGCGCACGCACACATACACACATGGCATTATGTTGAAATGAATATTGTTAACTGTAACCAAGACAACAAGAAATCCCATTCATATGTAGAGAATGGTGAATCATTCAGACAAGCACCAGAGAAGGACTGGCTTCCCAAGACAACCCTGGTATAATGTCACTCCAGGCTTCTTTTCACGAAGAGTGTTTATCAACGGGCCTGCTCTAAATGGTTCTCCCTATGCGATTCAGTTAGCTGGCCTATCCAACACAGGCATGGAACTCAGAAACAAAGCGCTTTGCTCGTTTAAATACATTCCTCATGAAATTGCCTTTATTTTTGGAAAGAAATGACCATTCATAGTGTTTTATTGCTGGGTAGTAAGCTTTGAAGTTGCTTTCTAGAAAAGCTGATGGTGGGCCGTTACAGTATAAATAAGGCAGCCTCCTCCTTATCGTATCTCGGGTAATTATTTTCAACTGTAATTAGCAAGAACTCTGGGAGCTGGTGGGGAATAAGTCTGAAGAAAGCCCTACTGGGCGGGCTGTGCTCTGTTGCTCCTCTCTGATGTCATCATGGTGCTCAGCAAACTCCCTGCTGTTGTTTGAGCTTGGGCCAGCGCCCAGAACTGCTGCTGAAATAGCTTCCGCCCTCCTGCAGAGAACTGAGAGGCTTGGCGGGGGCACAGGGTCAAACCCAAACCACCCACAACTCAGGACTTTGAGTTAAAGACTTTATCTCTTCTTCCCTTCTCCCTGTACCCTGAGCCCCTCTCCTAAGAAAACAGCATTTTGCTTCAACGATTCTCTTATACCAACTTGGATGTCATCTCACAAATCCAACTATGGTTTCAACTGTCATCACAATAACCCCCTAAAAGTGTTCCTTTCAGGAGAGTTTATTCTATTCAGGAAATTCCAGCAGAGGACAACTGTCGTCTGTGATGTTTTCGTTGCTGTAAACTTTAGTGTTAAGAGGCTGTTATGCAATCCAGGTGTACTTTCGCTTCTGCCTTCCTTCCAGATACTTCCCAACTCTAGGGATAAGACATAATCCTGGAAGGTGGCGGTTCTAAATTGGTCCCCAAGGTCTGAGAGGAGCAATTCCTTCCCTCCAAATCAAAATAGCCATCTAGCAGAGCATCTGGTGAGTCTAATGTGCCTTGGGCAATAGCAGTGCAGGTTCATCAAGTCTTATGCAGTAAACAGGAAGTGGGTGATAGGATATTACAGTTGGGAAGCTGCCATACAGTATTTTTCTCCTTGGCTCATGCTTGAGTGTTTCTGTGACTATAGTTCTCTGATAGGGGCCTATCAAAGTCAAGAAATATTTAATAAGTGACTAACATATTTGATCTGCTGTAGCTTAGCTCGACCAGGAAAGAAAAATGGATGTGCTGGCATTTGAGATACGAAGAAGGGTATTTAGAATGAATCATTATCATTCCATTTTTATTACCTATGCCATTCTAAATTCTAAATCATTAACTGTGGTGGTCCTCATGCTATCCAGTCATTGAAAGAGCTGCATTGGTATCAAATCAGGTGCCCCAGAGCAGGTGTGGGGGCCAGAAGAGCCTGGGGAGTCTCCCAGGTAGGAAGCTTTGGCGCTAAGAAGCCTCAGTGTCCCCGCCGCGAGGTGAGTGCTGCTTCATACAACCTTGCCATGGACAGGCGGCCGGCTGCCAAGAACTGGTGAGGAGAAAGGCTCTCACTCAATCCAAATGAACAAAAGAGTTGGGACTTAGGGAAAAACCTGACATTCATACTCCATCAAAGAAGCATCATTTCCCAGAAACCCAAGACGTGACAGATGGAATGGGAAAACGAAATCTCTTAATTCCTTCATAATTTGATGAATAAAGAGAAATGAGCTGTAGAAGGCCCAAAGGAGGAAAATTAATAACAACAACAACAACAACAATAATGTAAGCTGAAAAGATTGTGTTAGAGATTAGAAGCTGAAGATTTGAGAGGAAGCCAGGGCCTTGGGAAAGAGAGAAGCAACTTAAAGCACAGTTGGGAGGTCATAAGCCTTTGAAGAAAGTGGTGAGGATGTAGGTCTACAGGCTGGACCTGATTTTCACAAGGATAATCAATCAAGGATAGTTTCCTGCTGTCGACCTATATCAAACAAATGACCAAGGCCCCCCTCTCTTCTCCAAAACTCCATTTTCCTCCTCAGCTTGCCCCCATGTAGTTTTCACACTACAGAAAAGTTGATAATTAGACTTTAATATCAATATGTCCCTATGAATCCTGTTGTAAACAAAAGGATCCTTAATTGAAAAGCATTTACCTGACTGGTTAGTATGACATATGTTAACATCTGCCAATGGCTAATCTGTGCAGAAGAAAAACAAGTAAAACATGTTACTTTATTTCATCACAGTGAAATAGACAGCTTAAAGCTGTCTTTCACGGGACTCAGATCCAAATCAATAATCTAGTCACAGACAGAACAATCACAATGGCCTCTTGTTAAAGGGAGGTCCATGGTGGTGAGCCAGAGGTCCATAAAGCCAGAGTGTAAACCTGGTACATTGTAACAGGAAAGGATAAATATATTATGGGAATGCAGAATTTACATGAAGTTTTAAGATAAAATATAAAGCTGCAAAGAAATATCTTTTTTTTTTAAGTTGACTACAATTAGCCACACCCTCAAAATCCTAATTCCCAATGGAAGTTTTCCAGTGGAAAGTTTAAAAAGCTGACTTCTGGAAATATAGGAAGGTCACACCTAGCCCAACATCCCATGTTCACATTTTCTTCCTTGAAGGGAAAATTGACTATCACACGTCATCACAGACATTGAGAAAACATATAAAACCTAAATAAATACCTGAGCAACAGGGATCAAATTATGCGGAGAAGCCAGTTACATTCCCACTCTTTCACAGTAAGCACCCATAACAGCAACCACAGCTCACAAAGCATACAGGACACATCAGTACCCTGATGTTTTCTGGTCTGGCCAAGGGTGTGGTTCCTGACAAGAATGTGGATTTCATGGAAGAGTGCAGTCATTCAATGCCAGCTTGATAAAACAGGACTCAGAAACATCTTCCCAGGTGTCTTTGGTATTTGTTTCTTCTTCAGTCCATGGAGAACCTGCTTCCTTTCCCTGTAGAGGACCTTTCCAAGCCTCCTGAACATCCCAGCTGGCCTGGCTCCTGAAATGCTGTGCCATCACGTACACTGTCCACACACCTGCGGAGGTGCCCTGTGGCCTCCTACATCCCACTTAGGATCCCACAGTTTAGGACAACTCATCTTCCTCACCTTATTTTAACCTTTTCATCACTCTGGACCAGCTGCCAGTTTTCTTGGATTTCTGCTGCTTTCTTGGATTTCTATGCACTGTGCTTTTTCCCTGAGATACCTCCTCTCTCTGCCACAACCTCCCAGCCTGCGCTGCTGGGGCATCCAGGGCTCATTCTTTGAAGCCTTTCCGAATCATGTCTTTTGTGGTTCTACCACACTTGATATAGCTCTAAGACAATTGGAAATTCTGGTACGGACTCTTAGTCATTTGTGGATATCTTTCGCTCCCATACTGGGAGCAAGGACCTCAAGTGTCAGGCCTATGTCTTACCTTTGCATTTTTCATGCTACACAGGCATGCCATCCTTCCCCATGTTAGATCTCAGTATTCTGGCTTTGCATCTCCCTAAGCTTCAGTATCTTTATCTATAAAGGAATCCCTATATCTATAGGGATTCGTATCAGAAGAAAGAGTTTAGGCAAGTAAAGTGCTTAGTACATAGTGTGGCACATAGTAACTATTCATTGCTAACATTGTCAATATTATATCAATAGTACCTTACTCACTTAATACTAAAACGGTCTCTTCAGTGTGTGGGGCATCTCCCAGCTTCCTTATTTAGTGAAGGGAACAGTCCTTTCTATAATTCGGTGTCTTATTCCTCCCTGTGTATCAGCATCTTCTGGGTAGCCTTTACTGACCTCTGGATTCTACCTTCTGGAAATTCTGCTGCAATTGGCGATGCCCAGACATCATTGATTCTTTTTCTCCAAGTGTTTCTCATGTACAGCCAGGGATAAGAACCACTAGAGTTAACCATTTCTGTCACACACCCTCCCAGCCCTTATTTCTGGAGCAAAGAGCTGTAATGTTGGGGAAAGCAGTCTCCAGAGTATCTCACTGTTGATATCCAGATTTGTTTGTTTCCCCTTGGTCTCTAAATCCCTCCAAGCACCCTTTTTATTTCCATGATAGTCAAGTGCTTGTTCGAGGTAACTTACTGCATAAAATGCTAAGTGATAAAAGCACTAAGCAGTGATAAGCTATAGGGAATGATGAACACAGAAAATCTTTCCACCTCTCCGTTTCCCATTTGTCTTCTCTAACACCTTATAATGAGAGGGTGACTAGGTTCCATCAGCAATGAGTGAGCAGGGCCTAGGAAAGGACACAAGAGGAACAGGCTTCCTGCCTGCGCCAACCAAGCAGAGAGAACATGGACAATGGGCTATTATAGTAATAAACACCTGGTAATTGCTAATACAGAGATACAAATTCCTATGTCTTACCCTCTAGCATTTTAAAAACCTTTGTTCAGTAATTCCTACTGGGCATTGAATTTCAAATGGGAATTAGGCCAACATAAGAACTGGAGAATTGGCCCCACTTTGTCCAACCCGGGAATGCTTAGTCAGACCCGTCCCGCTGACTTAATTCCCTCTTTGAACTGTAGGATGCAGGTAACTTCAGTGTAAGAGTTGAATCCAGTAGTTCTACTGCCAAGACGGAGGGAGAAACAGCTGGTTAAATTTAAGACACGGCAGATAAAGGCAAAAGGCAGAGGAAAATTGACCTCTGAGGAGTGAGAGAGAATGTGTTCTGAAGATATGGGTTTTGGAAACATTTAGATCTGATAATAGGATGATGGCTGTGAAGCAATTGCTCTGAGGATTTTCCCTTTACAATCTAGATCTGGATGATCTCTGGCGATTGCTCTTGTTCTTCTAATAGACCTGAGAGTGTAACTTAAAAATATGCATGAAAGGGCCATGAAGTGTTAAGGTGGTGCTGAGGACTGGCTCCATTTACCCTGAGCCTGAGTTTCAGCTTCTGCAGAGGACATGGCACACCCACCCCTAGAGGACTCATGCCCCAGATCAGACTTTGAGCTGTTTTCACAACCCAAAATGCCCTCAGCTCAATCCAGACATATTTCAGGTCAAAAGTTTAGTTGAATGAGACTCTGAACATAATTTTTACAGGTCAGGAAACTAAGGCCTTGTGAGGCTAAGTAAGTTGTGTGTGTGTGTGTGTGTGTGTGTGTGTGTATGTGTATCATGCCTGTGGCAGAGACAGAACTAGTGCCAGAACCTCCCAACAACCACATATTGGCTCCCTCCCATCTCTGAACTGGCTAGCATGAGAATGACCTAACGGGCTAGGAGGGAGACTTTCACTACGCCACAACCCCCTAGCCCTTCAGTTTTGAGTGGGACACTTTGGAAAACTCTATCTAGGCGCTAATTACACAAACAACGCAGAAGAGCAGGTGGAGACAGCAAGCCAGCCAGGGAGAACATTCTTCGTGTATGAGGTCCCTGGCTCTCAAGGCAAGCTACTTACGGCCATAAGCCTCTCATGTTGATAAGGCTCTCCAAGACTTCCAATAGCAGTCAAGGAAATGTGAAGAATTTGCAGAACATTCTGAAGATTTACTCAGCTCTTCCAACTCAAATACTTGTTTTCTATCAGGAAATGGCTCAGGGAATAGGCACAATCTCACTAAGGGCATGATTATGGCACCACGTGGCCAGCTAAGTGCCCCAGCCTGATTCAGGATTTCTCTTGTCTTAGCTACTCCTCTCATCAACACCTTCCAACAACAACAACAACTCCTGAGTCAGAACCAGCCTGAAGTCCTTCCTGGGCTGGAAGGCAACCGCCCTATTTGCTACCTTTGTCTCTGGAGCCTAGAGCAGTCCAGTGCCCCCTGCTGGTGACAGTATCCTGCCTCTCTTTGGCTGGGTTTGTGAGCCTAGCCTGTCACATCCAATAGTGATTCAAAGGCTTTCCTCCCCTATTTTACAAGAAGGAAGTCTCTTAGCCTAAAATGCCCAGTGCCTGGTGCTGCCATGTCTTTCCTGCTCCCCTCTGCCTTCCTCTCACAGGCAGAAGGAAATTCCTTTGGGAGTGTTCGTGGGTGGGTTAGGAAACACTTCCCTCATATTCTGGGTGCCACTGGGACAGATGAATTTCTGGCTGGAGGCAGGTGATGCTCCTATGAGCTCGACCCCATCACCTCTGAACACTTCAGAGCCTGTGGCGGGTACACACACCAAGCAGCTGAAGGGAGGGCTTGCCAGCTGTCTCATCAGATGGAATGTAAACAAACAGAGGAAAGCCCTGCTTGCTCATACTCTGCTCTTCCAGCGCCAGCCCAGGTTCACCAAGGGGAGACCAACCCTCTAACCCTCAGAGCTCCTAGCGCTTATCTCCTGGGAGGAGGGCCCTTCCTCAGAAGGGGCCACCCCACTGACGGGCTCCGACATCCAGATGACCAGTTCTGCTCTGCAAGTTGTGAATACAGAGAATGTGGATGTGCCTTTTGGGGGGAAACATAGGCTATCAGCCAAGAGACAGAGAGAGAACTTAACACATACACCCATCTAGCCGCTCCCTTAGTGGGGAAAAGGGCCTTTCATTTCACAATGGAAACTAACACTTGCCCATATGCCTCTGATGAAAAAAAAAAAATAGGACTTTCAAGCCTATCTAAATTGGAAGTCACCAATTTCAAATCCTTTCCTCCAATTGATAAGGAAAAAGAATTATGCAGGTGCTGGCCTCCAACTCTGGCTACTTCAGAATTTTGCCTAGAGCTTATGCTTCTTGTATTAAACAAATCAATTTATCCCACTGAGGTGGGTGGACATCCCCCTGTCCTCTGTGAATCCTCTATCCTCCTCCTCAGCTGTGCCTTGGGCATTCTCAATGCTAAGTCACCGGGTTGTCTATTAACCTGACATTCCAGTAATACTGACCAAATTCTAACGAACTTTATAGAGTCTCACAGTCAGTGAGCCAGCAAGTTCAACACCCTCATTTTACAGATAAGGAAGTTAATGCTGCTGGTGTGAGTGAGAGTTTAGTGGAGCTGAGACCACCATGGTTGTTTTTGCTCAGGGGATTAGCCTTGGTTTCACATCTCTTTCTCTGGTTCTCTCAATGACCGACAACAAGAGGACACCTCCAGGTTCTGCTCTATAGCGAGTTTCTGACACAGGAATGGACAAAATGTTTCTTTTCCTCTTTCTGTGTCAGGGAACCGTCTTTGACTAGGTAGCACCCAACTGTTTGGAATTCTCGTCTCTTGGGCGTTCATTAAACAGAGAAGCATTTTCTTCCCATAGAGCAAGAGAACTAGAATAATAAAGATGAATCACACACTGAAACCTGAAACCTGATATTCAATTAAGGCAACCTTCTTTCATTCTCAGAGAATGAAAACCTGGGAGCCTAGGATTCAATCTAAACCTCATTCCTTTCCTTGAGTCCTGAGTGGAGAACCTTGGTATGAAGGTTTGCTTATCCTCCAGTTCCTTGTGCTGGGGTGTGGATGTGGGTTGTGTTTCAGGAAGTTTGCTCTGCGTTGGCTGATGGTTCTGGAGGAGGAGACTAGAGGGCGCATGCACACACACACACACACACACACACACACCCAACACATGTGCATACGTTTGTGGTTGCTGTGAACCCTGGTGTTTGTTCTCACTGGCTGGCTCAGCAGAAAATTTGGCTGAGTTGCAAGACTACATTTTGAAGGTAAGTGTTGTAAAGAGCAAATACACTTTTCAGTTTCAGAAAAACATCAGCAAAGGGGGAGCCAAGGGAGGAGAAGAGAAAATATTTTTTTTCCTAATAATAAATTTCAAGTCGGAGCTACATTTCACCTATTAACCTCGATGGCATGGCTTTTTACCCTGTTCTTTCTCAATGCCCAGTGCCTGAAGTGAACCCTCGCCAGCCCTGTGAGGCACACCCTCAGCTGGCAGCTGGGTGGAACTTTCTGTTTACCTACGTGCTCTGAACATGCCATGACTGACCAAGCATGATTGGGTCAAATCTCCAACCTGAAAGTCATGGCAATATCAGGAGTGTTTAGAAAAGCCATAATTTAGGAGTGGTTTGTAACTTCTTGGAATAACCATCCTTGCTTCAAATGACATATAATCAGTAGACAACAGCTTTGGAGGATGGGGATAATTCAGGAAGTAGCCAGGGATCCTTAGAGCTGGGAGAAAGAAGAACTAAAATTAATGTTTTGTTTGAAAAGTTTGAATATTTCCTTAGGCTTTTAAGCTGTTTAAGTCAAAAGGTGTAACCATGGGCATTGTCAGGGAATGGCTTGTTGAATTAATGCTATGGTGGTCAATTTAAAAGAATAACAATGAATTCACAAACTACAGAACTACAGATGGAATTAGATTCGGTTATTCTGACTTAAGAAAACAAATTTTGAGAGAGAAAGTATTTAGCTTATTGTGACATAGAATTGTATAAATCGGGCAAATAAAATGAAAGAGTTCGAGAAAAATGATACTTTTGAAAAAGAGTTCATGATCCTCAATCTGTATTTTACAAGCCCCAGAGTTGTTTCAGTTTTGTCAGTGGATTTAAAGAACTTGTTTTAAAACCTCTTAAAACAACATTAAATCCTTTAAACTTTTTCAGTTAAGACATTGTGGTGCCTTTGCAGAAAAGATAGAAGGGGTGATTATAACATCAAAACAATCATGGGAAGCTACAACCTTCAAAAATATGATCATTGCTGAATTGGATTTTGAATTCCAACTCAGAACAGACCTGGATTTTCTATATCACTTTGGTGGCTCCAAACAGTGGGATATTCTCCATGGGGGTCAGAGAGATTAGAGATATTTAGTATCTCAGGTCACATTAAGTTAGGCTGCTCTTCAGAAAGCAAAAGGTCCCATTTAGTGTTATCTCTGTGAAATAATACCATTTGGTTATTAAACTCATTTTCTTTTAGCCAGATGTCCCCTAAATGTTTCAAAAGCACATGTAGGTTAATGAATGAAAATGTGGTTTAGGACCCCGAACCTGATATTTCTAAACCTGGATTTTTCTTCTTCAAGAAAGAATGTTGTTTACTTTCCTGGGAACTGAAGATGTAGTGAGAATTAGATTACAATGAAGGAGCTAAGTGTAGAGATGAGACCCAACCAGGGCCCCAAATGAGCCTGGCAAAGGCTAGATCCCAAATGCATGGGGCATGGCAGGGAAATTGGAATGAAGGCTTTGGTAAAAGTATCTGGATTTTATCCCTATATTTCTTCATCTATTCAATTCAATCAATTAAAAATGAGCTCTGCAAATAAATTTTCTTCTGCAAATAAAGCAGTTAATGAGAGATAACCAGTTTTTAATTTACAAAGCTATTTTTAAAAAATCAATATAACCAGAAACCTTGTAAATTGGGGATGTTGTTTGGGGTAAGAAGATTGGGAAGCATTAGACAAAGCAGGGCTTCACTTGCACCTGCCAGAAGACTGACCTCTGCTCTGTAATCGTTTCTTCCATGTTCCTGAGACATATACATACATTCAGGCCCTGCTGGCAGGGAAATGGGGAAGACGAGGGCAGAGATTGAAGAGGGGAGATACCCACAGGCAAGCTGGCTTTATCTTAGCCTGGCTTCCCAGGAAAACTGAGAGTGAAGCAAGAGCACTTGTCTGCCACTCAATGAGGAGTGAAATGCCAAGGAGAGAACAGTGGGGGGACATGGCAGAGAGGCAGGGAAAAGGAAGAGTCAATAAGAGGGTGGCCAGCTGAGATGGCCTTTGCTTCTTGCCAAGATCAACCGGTTTTCACGTGTTTGATCTAGCAGGGCCATTTTTTTCTTAGTCTTATTTTATTTCGATGGCTAATTTCATTTTAATATTTTTATTACAGTGTAGTTGGCATACAATATTATATTAGTTTTAGGTGTACAACATAGGGATTCAAAATTTATATAGCTTATGATGTGGTCACCATGATAAGTCTAGTAGCCAGCCACCTGTCACCATGCAAAGTTATTACAATGTTATTGACTGTATTCTCTGTGCTGTATGCTACATCTCCATGGCTTACTTTTTTATAACTGGAAATTTGTATCTCTTATTCTCTTTCACCTTCTCACCCACCCTCCCACATTCTTTCCCTCTGGTGGCCATCAGTTTGTTCTCTATTTCTGAGTCTGGTTTTGTTTTATTTTGTTTGCTTTCTTTTTTAGGTTCCATATATAAGTAAAATCTTTCTTTGGCTTATTTCATTTAGCATAATATACTTTAGGTCCATTCATGTTGTCACATATGGAAAGATTTTTTTTTTATGGCTGAGTAATATGTGTATTCCATTATATAAATACCACTACTTTTTTTTTTTTTTAAGTATTTTATTTCATTATTTTTAGAAAGAGGGGAAGAGAGAGAGGCAGAGAGGGAGAGAGACATCAATGTATGGTTGCCTTTCACCTGCCTCTAGCCACAGCCCTGATTGGAGACCTGGTTTGCAACCTTGTTATGTGCCCTGGCTGGGGAATCAAACCTGAGACCTTTGGGTTAGCAGGCCGGCGCCTTATCCACTGTGCTACCAGCCAGGTAAATACCACTACTTTTTATCCACTTATTTATTGGATACCTAGGTTTCTTACATATCTTGGCTATTATAAATAATGCTGAAATTAACATAGGGGTGCATATATCCTTTTGTATTAGTTTTCATTTTCTTCAGGTAAATGACCAAAAGTGAAATTGCTAGTTCTATTTTTAATATTTTGAGGTACCTCCACACTGTTTTTCATAGTGCTTGCACCAATTTACAATCCCACCAACAGCACATGAAGGTTCCTTTTTCTCCACATACTCGTTAGCACTTGTTTGTTGATTTAGTGAATGGTAAATATTCTGACAAATTTGAGCAGATAACTCTGTGATTTTAATTTACATTTTTATGAAGATTAGTGACATTGAGTAGAGCATATGTCTGTTTGCCATATGCATATCTTTGGAGAGGTGTATAGTCAGGTCCTCTGCCCATTTTTCAGTTCATTTTTTTTATGTTAGTTGTGTAAATTCCTAATATATTTTGTCTATTCAGCCTGTGTTGGATATATTATTTGCAAATATCTTCTTTCATTCAGTAGAGTGTCTTTTAGTTTTGTTGCTGCAGAAGCTTTTTACTTTGATGTAGTCTCATTTGTTTATTTTTGTTTTTGCTGCTTTTGCCTTAGGACACATAGGCAAAATGATATTGCTAAAGCAGATGTCAAAAAGCTTACTGCCTATGCTTTCTTCTGGGAGCTTTATGGTTTCAGAGCTTACATTTAAGTCTTTTATCTATGTTGAACTTATTTTTATATATTGTAAAAGAGTAGCCCAGTATCTTTTTCTTTTTTCTTTTTGCATATTGTATATTCTTGCCTCCTTTGTTGTAAATTAATCGACCACATAAGCTGGGGTTTATTTGTGGGCTCTTCACTCTGTTCCATTGATCTATGTGTCTGTTTTTGTGCCAGTACCATGCAGTTTTGATTACTATAGCTTTGTAGTATAGTTTGAAACCGGGATGCATGCTACTTCCTACTTTGTTCTTTTTCAAGACTGCTTTGCCTTTTCATGGTCTTTTGTATTTCCATACATATTTTAACATTATTTACTTTAGTTCTAAAAAGAATGCCATTGGTATTTTGATAGGGATTGCATTGAATCTATAGATTGCTTTGGGTAGTATGTACATTTTAATAATACTTATTCTTCCAGTTTGGTATATTCTTCCATTTATTTGTGTCCACTTCAATTTCTTTAATGTCTTATAGTTTTCAGTGTACTGATCTTTACCTCTTTGGTTAAATTTGTTCCTAGGTATGTTATTCTTTATGATGCAATTGTAAATGAGATTATTTTCTTAATTCCTCCTTTTGCTCATCCTTTTAAAAATATTTTTTTAATTTATTTTTTAGAGGGAGAGGAAGGAAGGGAGAAGAAGTGGGAGGGAAACGTTAATGCGTGCTTGGCTTTTGCATGCAGGAGACCTGGCCTTCAATCCAGACATGTGCCCTGACTGGGAATCAAACCAGCGATTCTTTGGTTCACAGGCTGGCACTCAATCCACTGAGCCATACCAGCCAGGGCTGATCATTCTTTATTAGTATTTAGAAATGCAGCAGGGTTCTTTATATTAATTTTGTATCCTGCAAATTTACTGAATTCACTTATTAGCTCTAATAGGTTTTTGGTAGAGTATTTAGGGTTTTCTACATGAAATATTATGTCATCTGCAAGATCGGGTAGTTTTATAGCAGTGGTTATAATGGGAAAAGTGGCGAAATATCTTAGAGGCAAGAGAAGGAGAGAAGCTGGTGAGTGGCCTCTGGTACAAATCTCTGCCTCGCTTTGTGTTAGAAATGCCATTTTCAGTCATCGAGTGTGATACATGAGGTCTGTTCCAAAATTATCAAGCCAATGTCAATATAATTAAAACAGTTTGTACAACTGATGCCTTCAGGACAGACCTCATATACAGGGGATTTGGCATCTGTGGCTGATTGCTTATTGTTTTCTCAATATCCATTTTCCTCTTCTGTCCCAATCTTGCTCAGTTTTGAACAGATCCCCAGTTCAAAATTGTACACATGGCTGCACAGGATAAAAACCATATATGTTTCCTAGACTCCCTTATAGATAGCTTTGTCCATGTGACTAGTTCTAATCAGTGGGATACAAGTAGAGCCGGTGTGTGTCGCTTCTAGTAACTGTCCTTAAATGAAAGGGGCATTTTTTTCTTTTTGTCCTTTTCTTTCTCCTAGTGGTTGAAATTCATATATAATGGATGGTACTCGTGTGGTCATTTTGAACCATTAGAGGATCTTGAGCATGGAAGCTGCACATAGCAAAGCAAAAACCATAAGAAGCTTGGATTTCTGTCACCACAGGATTACCAAATCATCTCTGAACTGATTGCCTTTAGATTTTTTACAACAGAGAAACCTAGACATTTGCCTTACTTAGACAAATTATTTTGGATTTTCTGTCCTTTCAGCCAAATTTAATTATAAATGATATAGCATCCAAAACAAGGAGGATATAAATGGAAGGGAAGCATGTGTCCACCTTGAAAAATGGCTCTGCCTTGCCTATGTCCCCCTACCCCTGTCTTTTCATGATACCTTTGACCAGCTTATCTTGTAATAACAGTAATAATAGCTATCTATTGAGCTTCTTCTCTGAGTCAGGCACTTTGAGGCACTTTTCATCTGCTCTGTTAAAGATCCTCTGTAATACCTCTACAAAGTAGGTATGATTATGGCCATTTTCCGTAACTGGTTGTTCTGCCCCAGTCTTGCTCCATTTTGTAAATAGTGGCCTCATTGATTTTTTTTCCTCTTAGATCTTCTCATAGCACCCTTCTGCATCGAGTCTTGCCATGGTGTTTTAGTTATCTACTGCATATAACAAATCACTCCAAAACATAGTGGATTACAAAACAATACTAATTTCTGCTTCTGTTAATCAGAAATTCAGGAAGGACTCAGCCTGGCAGCTGTTCCTGAGCGTCATCATGTGGTTACAATCATAAGGTGGTTGGGCTACAGCCATCCAAAGACTTGATAGGGCAATCCATTCTGCACCTAAGGTGGCCCACTCACATGTCGGGGAAGCTGGCAACAGCCGTAGGCAGGAAGGCCGATTGCTTAGCTCTTCTCAACATGGGCTTCTCAGCAGGGCTGCTGGGTGTCCTCTGGACGTGGTTTTCCCAGAGGGAGCAACCCAAGGCACCAGACAGACACTGCACTGCCCTCTGTCCCCTAGCCATGGAAGTCACACACATCACCTTCGCCATTATTCAATGGTTGAGGAAGCACTGCCTAGGTGCTTGGGGAGAGGACATAAATCCTACCTCCCCATGGAATACTGGTAACTATCACTTGTGGAATGGGGTATACAGTTGACCTGTGAACAACAGAGGCATTTATGAGTGCTGATCCCATGCAGTTGAAAATCCACATATAACTTTCTACTTTACAGTCAGCCCCTCACATCCTCAGGTTCAACAAACTTCAGATTGAAAATAGCATTTTTGATCCCAGATGGGAATCCATGGTTGGGAATGTGAAAATATTGTTTTCTTACCAGGTTGGTTGAATCCATGGATTTGAAACCTGAGGATACAAAAGCCCAACTGTATTTTTTGAAAAAACTCTATATACATGAACTCGTGTACTTCAAACCCATGTTGTTCAAGGGTCAATGGTATATTGGTGTGCTCATTTTGGGGAATCACAAAGTCTGCATCTTCAGCCATAGAGCTACTCTATTTCAATGTGAAGGATTCCGTAGCCAAAGCCCATTCTGGTTAACTTAGCTTTCTGCCATCTCTACCTTCACTCAACCGTGAGAACTGTCACCACACCCCTGAGCCTCCTGTAACAGAGTGTCGATACTCAGTGACAATACAAAAAACACTCTAAAGAAGTATTTGTTTTGAACTTCTAACATATGGTGTAATTTGCTCTTCCTGAGAAGATAGATCCTGCTTGTGTCCAAGAAATCCCTGAGCAGCCTACCCGGAGGCCCCCTGACCCCAGCCTGTGCTTCTCACCACAGGACTGGCTATGCACAGCCATGCCCCTGACTAGAACATCTGATCAGCCATTCAGTGTTAGAAAAAGATAGAATCTGGGCCAATGCCTTTACACCAAGTCCTGGAGCACTTTCCCTAGAGGTTCCCTGCAACTTTCTGAGCCAGTCAAGATGTGGATTTGGATGGAAACATCCCTCCCAACCATTGAGGAACCACAGTGAGGCAAATGCTGGCCCCAGCAAAGATAGCATTTCTGCATTTCTGTTGAGATGGATGTGTGGGTTTTCAAGGCCAGTGCCAAGTATGTCTCTGCACAGGGCTTTCCGTGTGAGCAGAGAAATGTTTCTGTGCTGAGAGAAGAGGACCAGCTTTGGGGAACCTGCAGGCTATAAAGTTCAGAATGCAGAAAGTCTGATAAAAATCTAGGGAGCAGCCCGTGGTCCTTTGCTGGGTCCTGCCCTGGGCCTCAGTCTCTCCAGCTGGGAGCCTGAGCTCATAATACTCATTTGGCATGTTCCTTCCACCCAGGGGTGTTGTGCTGGAGATGTCTGCAGAGTGCATGGAGTTCCTCTGATAAAAGGTGCATCCCGAGTACAAAGTGTTATTGTCACATGTTACACAATGTGGCTAAATATAGGAGTGTGTCATTCTGCTGGAGACCAGAATGTCTCTTTAGCATTTGCCTGGGAGGAACAAGTGGCCCAGTGGCGGGAGAGAGTGCAGTGGAAAACAGCTGGTGCACAGCAGCCTGCCTGAGAACAGGGTGTGGGGAGAGAAGGGGAGAGAAATGCCCTCGGACCGGGAGCCTAGACACAGCGAGAGTCATGAGCCAGCCGGGCTGGAACCTAACTGTGAAACCTACACGCCCGCAGGTGCAAACACAGAATCCAGGGACAGAGAAAGGAGATCAAATATTGCAGAGCACATTGCATACGCCGAGCTCAGAGGCACGGCCAAGCTAGCAGCAGCAGAGATCAGGCTGGGGATGCCCCAGCCTGCAGAGGTGCCACTCAAGGGTCCTTGTGGGCTCTGACATACTTGTTGCGTTGTGGCTGTTCCTCTTTACGTCCAAGACCAAGCAGTGAGAACCAAGCATACTCTCTATCTTATGCTTTGTTCATTCTCAAACCACCTTCCCAAAGCCCCATGTTCTTCCATTTAATGTGAGTGTGTGCCACCCAGAGCCTGAGTTCTGCTCGTTCCCTCTTCTGACTGGTAACTGATTACATAGGTCTTTGGAGGTGTCAGGTCTGAAGTGTTAAAAATAGAACCAGGCCTCCAATCCTGGGATTTCTCATTTTGTGCTTGGAAATGGGTCCCGCTGAAGTTTTTCAACAATGACTAACAAGCACTAATCAGAGCATTTTGGTGGGACCCGGCACTGCAGGAGCAGACCAGAAGCAGAATCCTGTTTGCGGAGCTGGATGCATTTCCACTCAATCATAGCCTCCCTGAAGGGACACCCCAAGCAGGGATGACAAAAGCACAGCAAAGTGGGGAAAGCTTTCTGGCAGAGGGCCATCTCGCCCAGTGGGCAGTGGGCCCAGAGAGAGGCTGGGACACCCTAGCAGCTGTGAGGCAGCCTCCCCTCGCAGAAAGGGGGAATCAAGTTAAGGTCATTGTGTGAGAGCTGGACTTGGAAACTGTCTGCAGCAGCTTCCTGACCCTGGTGAAATGTTGCCAGCATAAGCATGACGTTGATTGGTATTGAACAAAATACAATAGCAGACCCCCCCCTATCCAAGGTTTCACTTTCTATGGTTTTGTTTACCCACTGTTAAGTATGGTCCAAAAATATTAAATAGAAAAGTCGAGAAATAAACAAATCGTCAGTTCTAAATTGCACACCATCCTATTAGTGTGTTGAAATTTCTCACCACCCCGCTCCATCCTGCCTGGGATGTGAATCCTCCCTTTGTTTGATCTTCCCATACACTCTCCACCCATTACTCACTTAGTGGCCATCTGGGGTATCAGATCCACTGGTGTGGTGTCACATGCTTGTGTTCAAGTGACCCTTATTTTACTTAATGGCACCAAAGGCAAGAGTAGTGATGCTGGCAATTGATATATGCCACAGAGAAGCCATCAAGTGATTCCTTTAAGTGAAAAGATATGTATGTATAGGAAAAACATAGCTTAGTTTGGAAATATCTGAGGTTCTAGGCATCCACTGAAAGTCTCAGGGTGTCTGCCCCATACATAAGGGGGAGCACCACATACCTTGCATGCTGCCTCAGCTTTCTTCAGTACTGTGCTTGTGATGTCAGAAGTTGTTTTGGGCCATGAAACAAACCTTTCAGGGTTCAGCCAATGTGTTTAGGCCAGGTTAAGTGGGTCAGTTTTAATGAACCTCTAAAAGGGAAGCAAGAGGAAGACCTCAATTCTCAGTAGAAGTAAGATGACATTGGTGGCTGGTACTCAGCTCTCCACCCCTTCTGTTGTCCCAATTGCCTGGTCTGCTCATGGCCTCCCAGATAGAAGGATAGAAGGGGTGACCAGAAGCAGCAGCAGGGGCTGAATTAGGGAGCTGGGATCTCCAAACTCCTCAGATAGGCTGACTGGAACGTTCATGGAGTCTGGCTCCCTCACTGGAATGTCAGTGCCATGAGGAAAAAGGCTGTTTGACTCCTGCTGTGTCCCAAGGCCTAGAACTGGACCAAGACAGGGTGCTTAGTGAATATTTGCTGAAAGAACAAACCAATCTGGCATTCTTCTAGTGGTTTCTTTCTCTCCTGCTCCTGGGATCTCAGGGCCCTCCACCTATCCAGATTCCACCCCTCCCTGTGCATGCTGTGATTCTATTCTCTTCTTAACATTTTTGTTACCTTCTGTCCTATTTCTAATTAACTACTGGTCTCCAACCAGTAGAGTTAGTCATCCCCGAACATACTCAAAATAACCCTACTTAACAGGGGCAAAAATCGCTTAAGTAAAATACGTAAGTGTAGCTTTTCTTCTCTTTTCTCTGTCTTCCCACTATGTAAAAACTTTCATCAGGGAAACTTCCAAACATGCAAGAAACTAGAAGGACTAGAATAACGACCTCCAGCTCCAGCAGCATAGATTCGGCACCCAGTTTCAACAATGAACATTTCACCAGTCCCCTTTCCTCTCTTCTCACCTCTTTGTTTTTGGTGAGTATTTGAATCCTCTAACTTTCTGAGCGCAGTGAAAGGGCTATTCCTACCTTCAATACCACTATCAGCCTGCTAGCCCGGTAAGGACAGGATACACTCTCAGTGTGTTCTGCCTCCAACTTCATGCTGTTCTACCTCTGTGCTGAGAGCAGTTGGAATCATACACCTTTTACTGAGTAAATGCTGCTACTTAGAACTCAATTTGGCTCATTTTAGATGAGTTATACACTTTATATTTTTCTCCATTCTCTTTTTCTTTTTAAGGCTGAAAGTCAGAGTTGCCCAATCCCCTACTCCCAACTCTCCCCCACCCCACTCCATAGTGTGTTTCTTTTCCTTCTTTCTGTTTCTCTAGCCACACCCTGAAGCATTTCACTAGCAACTGTTTATTGTCTAACCACCTGTCACCAGCCCGGGAGACCCTGTGAAAACTGATAGCAATAACAAAACCGTCTAGACCCCAAGCACATCTCTATAAGAGCCTCCTGTCCTAAGACAGACCTGCTAAGCTCATCGGCAAAGCTCTCCATCCCCTTCATGTGTGGGGGAACATGCCAGGGGACAAGGAACTTTCTTGGCAGCTGCTGGTAGGTCTCCCTACTAGGCCTTGCTTACATCAGCTCAATGCAGATGGCCCCTGTGGTCCTGTAAACTTGTCTCCGCACGACGGGCAGGCACTTTGCCAGTTGGGTTCCAACGTTGTAATTGCCCAGCCCCACTCAGCAGGGAACACCTCCCAGTGTCCTGGCTATGCTCAGACCTTCCCCACCCTCACAAACGCCCCTAAATGTGAACAATAATAGGCACAGGGATAGCTGTTGGGGCCAGTGTTCACTTGTCTTCCCCTTGGTCTTCTCTTCGGTGAACCCCGCTTCCTTTTAGGATCCCCTCTCATCTGCTGCCTGGAGGCTTCTGGTGGAGACACCCAGCCGCGCTCAGACCTCAGCCCCTGGGCCCGTGCCTTTTCCTCCCCTGCTCCCTAACCTGCCCCTGCACTGCCTTTAGTGCCGCAGTGCTCAGCCACAGGGCTCTCAAAGGACACAAGTCTATGTGCTGAGTTGCCATGTTCATTTGGGAAGCTGCCCAGTATTCTGTTTTTCTTCATTATAAATGCGACATTTTTGAGTGCCTATCATAAGCCAGACAATCTATTCGTAGTAACTGAGGGGTGGGGTACGGTGGGGACAGGTAGAGTAACAGGGCCGAGTGAAGGTGATGCTGGCAACAAGGTGGGCACAGAGCCATTTCCAGTTCTGCTGCTATCTCTGGGCCCTGGGTCACCCTCCCTCAGCGCGCTCTGCCCTGGTCCCTCCATGCAGGACAGGCTGGCTGCTCCTCCATGGCCACCTGCCCAAATTCTCATGACGCAGATGGAGAAGCTCTTTGCAAAGTTTAATCCTCTATTTAAATGGGATCTCTAGTGCGTGAAATTTTTCTGGGGACAAGACTTTCAGCTTTTCCTATAACTCTCTCCCTCTTTGCTAAGATATTTTTTTCTTTTAATGGCGGTTGGGGGGGGGGTGGCGGGAAGTGTGCTGTTTCCTCTTCCACCTTTCTCTAGTTAGGATTAAAAAAAAAAAAAAGGCAGCGTCATTTTCTGAGTGCCTCACAACCGAATGTCACACGGTAGAAAATTCACAATTCAGAGTTAAAGTTAATACACAAACTTTTCTTAACCTAATGGCCACTTACTGTACATGTTCTGGAAAGTTCCGTATTTCTGCCTTCACAACACTGTTAATCACTGTTAACTCCCATCTTGCTTGAGTTTGCTCCCCAGTCTCTGCAAACAAATGTGTCTTGGGAAGCGCCTTCAAGTCAGTGTGAAACCTTTCATTTAATTAACATCATTGCACTCCCAACAAGGGTAACTGAGATAAACTAAATTTACACCTGGAAGGAAGGAAATTGATTTTCCTTAATTGGAAAAAAAAAAAAGCCTTGCAAAAGCAACAATTTAATATTCATCATTTTAGGGATCATGGAAAATCCTGAATCAAGAGGTTGTGAGATCATGATCCTTGAAAGGTTCAAAATAACTCCAGAAATCCTGACAGCAACGTTTTAGAAAAGACCCAAGAGGCAAGATATTCCTTCAGAAATGGAAATGACAGGAGTCTGAAAACAGGGGGATGACATCATAGTCAGAAAGTAGGCTTGCTGTTGGAGATTCAGGTGTAAACAAAGCACCTGGCCCTCTCTTTCGGCTGCTTCAAAGACTTTTAGTCAGTGTGTTGTTTAACTCATAAGCAGGACACATCCAGAACCAGATTTTTTGGGGGGTAGGGAATAGAAGGGAAGAGATAAAGGACTTACGATTTAAAGTAAAGTATAAACTAAGATGATTAAGACAAAATGGACCACAGTTAGTAAAGATTGGGAGTAAATAGAAGCCGTACACTGTGACCAAACTGCTGACTGATGGGAAGGTGGCTGCAAATATCGCAATAGAAATATGGGGAAGGGGACTGGATATGTCATTGTTCCCAAGCTGGGAAACATGCCAACTGTATCATGTTATTGTGGGGAAATACCCCATGATTCTAGAATGTGTTAAAAAAATTGTATGTGAGGAAAAGGAGAAATAGTCATTTTGTTACGCTGCCCTGTTAAACTCTAACAAAACCACATGCCATCTTGATTATGGTAGTTTTGAAAAGATAGGGAAAAACTTGAGATAATACAGACAGAGTGACACAGATTAAGAGACAGAAGGCAAATGAAAAAGAGGTCCCATGAGGAAAGGTTCAAGCATTAGGACCATTGAGTACTACAAGGAAAGATCAAATTTGTGAAATGTCATTGTTTTCAAACATACGACAGGTTTTTGGCAGGAAAATGCTGATCATATGTTTCCTGAGTATATGGAGACCAGGACAAAAAACAATGTAGATGGAAATAAGAACAATAAGTGAATCCGCTGATGGCTTCTTTTTTCCTACAGACTAAGACAAAGCTCCTTCACAGCGCCTGCAGGTCCCATTGCCCGCCACCTAGGCGGCCTTTTGCACACCCGCGCCAGGGGCTGCCTCAGCCTCTGCTGTGCGTGCCTTCCCCCCAGGTCCCTGGGGTAACCAAACAACATGCCTGTTTTGGGGTAGCGGCCATTCTCTTATTCTGTTACATTGACCATCCATCCATGTGTTAGCCCACCTATGCTCCTCTGTCCCCAAGTTTTATTTAGAACATACTTGTACCTCGTCCTGAAAGCCGCAAAGTTTCCTAGGAGGGTGGGGATGGAGAGTCTAGAAAGTTATTAAAATGTCCCCTAAGCCCTGGCCGATAGTACAGTGGATAAGGTGCCAGCCTGTGAACCCAAAGGTCACTGGTTCGATTCCCCAGCCAGGGCACATAACCAGGTTGCAAGCCAGGTCTCCAGCCAGGTCTGTGGCTGGAGGCAGGTGAAAGGCAACCATACATTGATGTCTATCTCCCTCTCTCCCTTCCCTTCCCTCTAAAAATAATAAATAAAATCTTAAAAAAATAAAATAAAATGACCCCTTGACCTGGGCAGGCTGCCAAGGTGAACTTCACGGAGACCTGCAAGGAAGACAGTGCCAGGGAACAGCCCCTCTGCCACTGGACCCCTTCTGTTTCCCTGAAGCCATCCTGTACCACATGTGGCTGGAAGGGAGTGTGAGAAATCACATGGTTCCTGCTTCTCTGTCTGGGTGGAACAGGGCTCACCATGGCAGAGTGCTGTGCTGGGTGCTTCTCCTTTGCTGATAGATGGCCACGTGCTCTTATTACTCAATGCATCTTCTTTTTATCTGTTTCCAAACCATGTTCCTCTCCACAGCAAGCTCTGGCTGCGTACACTTGGAGACATGTCAGGACGCCACAGCTCCTCACTGCACCTCTTACCTCTTTGCCAAAATTATGCAAATTAAGAATAACCCCAATCTGGTTTGGGTTGCTTGTGACTGAAAAGTGGTTGGGTTGTTAATATGCTAACCTGTGTGGTAATACTTGTCCCCCTAAGATAGGGAGACCTGAAAAGGCTAATAGACAACTCCTCTGCTAACAAAGACTAAAAGCAGGGAGGGAGTTAAATGAGGCAGTGAAATCTGGGAAGAATTCTGGCTTTTGGGAAACAGTGATGGTTTGTTTGTTTCTTTATATTTTATTTTCCAAGTCTTCTGTGATGACTATGTGTTACTATTACAGGCAGATAAAATGAAGTAAAATATGAAAAGAAAATATGATGGCCACTCAGGACCGGAGAGGGTGAGAGGAAAGCAAAGATGGGCCTTGTGGAGCCCCACTGGGGAGGGAGTGCAGCTGTGGGGCCAGCTTCCTGGGCTGGGAAAAGTCTGCTGCAGGGAAGTCCCATGACTGGTCCAGTAAAGTTGCAGTCAGCTCTTAGCTGGTTGAGAAAACTGTGGTTTTAGCTAGTGCTGTTTCTCATTTCTTTCACTGTCCACCCCAACACAAACGCCTAGGGACACCAACCTGTTCTCTGTTTCTATGAGTTCAGTTTTGTGGATTCCACATAAGTGAGGTCATACAATATTTGTCTTTGCCTGACATTATTTCACTTAACCCAATGCCCTCCAATCCATGCTGTCACAATTGGAAGGATTTCTTTCTTTCTCATAGTTGGACAACATTGCATTGTGTGTATGTGTATGGGAGTAGGCAGTTGCGGGTTTACAGTTGTGAGTATGAGAAATAGTTTATTCTCGTATTCTTGTATTATTATTTATTTATTACTTATTGTTGTGTTTTCCATATGGACCATAGTAAACCTACTTTTGCCCACCATATATGCAAATACTCATATATATACTTTTGCTTACCATATATATATTTATATACAGACAGACAGACAGAAAGACATGGATATCACATCTTCTTTATTATCCATAGACAAACACTTCCATTGTTTCCATATTGTAAACAATGCTGCAGTGAACACAGGGGTGCTGATATCTCTTTGAGACGGCAATTTTATTTCCTTCAGATAAATACCCAGAAATGGGACTATTGGATCATAAGGTAACCCTTTTTTAATTTTTCAAGGAACCGCCACACTGTTTCCCACAATGGCTGCACCAGCCTGTATTCCCACCAATAGTGCACAGGATTCCCTTCTCCACATCCTTGCCAGCATATATTATCACCTCTCTGTTTTTTTTTTTTTTTTTAATATCCTCATTGCTTTTTTTTTTAATTTTTATTGTTGTTGTATTACATCCATCCCCTTTTTGCTCCCCTCTGTCCCCTTCCCCACCCACCCATTCCCCCCAAAGTCAATCCCACCTGTTGTCCATGTCCATGGTTCCTTTATACTAGGTTCTTGTCTAAGCTGCTCCCCTTTCTTGCCTCTGCCTCCCCCCTCTACCCTCCCCCCAACCCTTTTTCCCCTGACCACTGAAGGCCTAGTCCTTGTATTCATATACTTGGTTCTGTTTTGCTTATTGTTAGTTTTGCTCATTACTGTCCTGTAATGGGTGAGATCATATGATATTTGTCCTTCACTGACTGGCTTATTTCACTAAGCATAATACTCTCCAGTTCCATCCATGTTGTTGCAAAGGGTACAAGTTCCTTCTTTCTTTCTGCTACATG